>APFE031294353.1:0-12362 GCA_000404065.3 Pinus taeda
TTTTATGGTTTTATTTATTTATTTATTTTATATAATTTTTTATATTTGACTTTTTGTCATGTTTTTATTTTATTTTTATGGTTTATTACAGACATCAAAATCAATAACATTTAGTATCCATACTTAATACATTAAAAAATTTAAAGTGTAAAAATTAAGCCCTCTAAACAAAAAGGGTTGACGTTGCATCAACACTTTTCAAAATCAAAATGAAAATCATGAACATTTTAAAAAAAATATTCATACTTGATACATAAAAAAAATTAAGTGTCAAAAATAAGCGCTCTAAAAAAAATGTGTTGATGTTGCATCAACACTCTTCAAAATCAACAAGAAAATCATTAACATTTAAAGGAAAAAGGTTACCTAAGAAAATTTTATGTGTCAAAAATATACTCCAACAAAGAGAAGGTGTATTCTAAATAATCAATTTTTAAAATTGGGTACTTTTTTTACTACCTTAAAAAAAGGGTACTGAGTAATTTTCTCGCATGATAGATAACTATGTTTGGATCAAGTGCAATACCAACAATTGAACTTGCCTCAATTGTCATCATGCATTCCCGCAATATCTTTTTAGGTAACAAAACAATATGTTAACCAGATAACTAATACAAAATATTAAATATCATATTTACCTTATCGTGATGACCCTTTCATCAAAGTATTTTATTACTTAAGTCCTTTGATATCAATATCCTTTTGCATGTTCCATCTCCATAAATATATTTTTCCATGTATTCATTTTAATCAGAGTGCCCACGGATCGATATTCCTTGGAGTTGTCATTGTTAACTCCCTTTCTTTCTTCCGCAGACTATGCTTGATGTTGATCAACATTGTCATATGCCATGCAATTTTGTGAGAGAGTCTTAATCTCCATTCATTTGAGTGTATGTCAAATTTCCTCTTTCGAGCATCATGTAGCGATATGGAAGATTTCCAAACACATTGATAACTAAATCTTCCTTAATGACTCTTGTAGATATGAATCATACTCTAGGGAAGAACGACTTCAAAAATGTATACATATGCTTTCATATAATCATCTAGTTTTCCTTTGAACAAGCTTGCTTCTTATGCATGTCAAAAATAAATTTTATTTTCCAAGAAGAGAAAGACTTTCATTATGCCTTTCATACTATAACTTGACCATTAAAATTCCTTCATCCTTTAGACATATTGTTTCCAAAATAGATGGAACATATACCAGTCATAATGTTGCTTCCAAGAATCTTCCATAATGATGATTCTTATAGGATTTTGATGAACCTTCTTTGCAATATGACAACCTCTAACATGATGTTAGAAAATGCTCAGATGAACAAAAATATGCAATATGGTCCCAATTTTCTCATTCCTTTTAAACTATATGATCTTTCCTAAAGAAAATTAAACAAGTAGATTCTAATCTTTCTTTTATCATGTGCTTCTATCTATGATGCCATGATCTTTAAAAAATCATTACTCTTCTAGAGTAATAATGCATACTAATCTACCTTCTACTTAATATAAGAAAGACAAAATTTCATAAAGAACCTGACAGAGATGAGACTTCCTTCAATAAGAAAGATCCTTAGGATCTTCTACTTTTGGCTTCTTCTCAGGTTCTCCCCTTTCTTCAGCTATGTGAGCTTCACTCCTTTCCTTCCTTTTGTTGTTCACTTTAATGTTTGGATAATCCCATTTAATGTGTCCATACTCATTGCATCCAAAGCATTGAATCTTGGACATATATGTTTTCTTCTTGGACTTTCCAAGCTTCCCTTTCCTCAACTTCTTGGTTCTTGCAATGAAGGCTTGAGATCTTTCTTTTGATTTAGTATCATCCTTTTCCTTGATCCTAGATTATTCCTAGATACATTGAGCCCATAAAGGTGCAGTATCTTTCTTTGAGTAGATGCTAGTTGTAGAACTACTCCAGTCAGGTCAAAAAGCATTTAGTACACATATAGTCATCTCGGAATCTATAATAGACTCTCCAAGCCCTTGCAACTAGTCTCTTATTTGTGAGATCTTCATCACATAGGTAGCCATGTCTTCATTCTTTTATTTCCTTATTCTATATAGTTTATTCCTCAAGGAAATATTTTGACCTTGTGTACTTATAGAGTACAACTTTACCAACTTATCAAACATAGCCTTTGATGTCTTCATTCCTCAACAAAGGGAACAAGCTGATATTTTATTGGTTCCACAATAATTATTTGTGCTCTTACTTCCCCCTTCTTGTATTTTTCCAACTCTTGAGTCTTCTTTTTGCAATGTTCAACTACTTCTCCAAAGACATACTCCATGACTTCATTCTCTGTGAGTGCCAAATCAATCCTTTTCTTCCATGCTAGGAAAATTGCTGACCTAACCAACTTATTTCTTTCCTTGCAAAATGTAGCCATGTTATCAATAGATTGAGACATTGAAGACAATACAACTCTTACCAAGAGTCTTCCTTGGTGATTTCTCCAACTATATTGATGCTTTGAAGACCTTCAAGGAGACTTCAAAAATGCCTCAGAATGATGATTTCTAGTATTTCTTCAACAATGGTGTCTTCGAACAACTTCAAAGGGTACAAGATGATACCAAGATTTCTTGATGTTTCCTATTCTTCAATATGATGCACTAGAGAATCTATAACAAGGGCTTTTCCTTCCTTCCTTTGATTATGAGGTCTTCTTCAATGAAGGCTTGATGTAGTAATCCTCCTTCTAGGTCAATAGATCTTCTTTTTATTTCCTTATGTCCTTTTTCAAATGATTCCCCTTAACAAACCATTCAAGATGATTCTTTAGTTGATTTTTTCTTGTTCATCTCAGCTCTAATACCATGTTGGAGAATGCAATAGATGTGAAAATTTCTAACACGAAATTCTACTAGAGTAACTGATTTATTTCTCCTACTTATTTTCCACAATAAGCTATTTACAAAACCCTTCAGCAAACATCAAGGTAAATTCTACTGCAGCTGTCACATAATAGCATAGAGAAAAGAATAGTGAAATGCAAGCATGAGAATCAATCACATCAACAAAATTATTTTTGGACAATGGTCCCTGGAAAAATCCAATGTGGGAAAATTGGTGCAGCAGATGAGGGTTTATTTATTATTCTTCAGCAACAATCTCTTTACAATGAATTATTTGCAGAACATAGAGAAACCTCTAAGAAAACACCTGAGATAATATTCCTCCACCCTTTGGAGAAATTCTGACACCAAGAGAGCCTCCAGCCTCCACTGTGTCACCTCTACATGAGGATTGTGTCCCTTACTGCGCTACCTCTCTAAGTTGTCCCTCTGCGTTGTCCTTCTGATGCACTACGTCCCCTCCTCCTCAGTGTCTGACTGATGTTGATACCTTCATCTTCTTCACCCTTCAACTCTCCCTCTAAAATCAAACTCTTACTCTTTGAGAATCGATTTCCCTCGGGATACTGAGTATTTTCTCGGTGTGTCTCAAAATGACTCTCAAGTCTTCTTTTATACTTTTCCTGTTTAGGTATCAACGGTCGTGTTCTAATCTCTAATCAACTAATAAGATTAAATTAGACTTGATCCTTGTCTCTTATAAGCTTGTCACCCATATTTTCATTAATACCCATTAATATTTTAATTTTCCTAAGTTTAGACTTAGGAATCCCATTAAAAATATTAATTATTTTAATAAAATACAATCCGGGTGGAGTTTCTCCAAACGATTTTTGGGTCTTGGATATCTCGTGTGATCTAGCCCCTCCACAAAATTTCGGAGTTAGATCACATCCGATGCCACCCAAAAATAAACAGTATTGAAGCTATTAGTTCAAATTCCACTTAGCCTTAATCATTATTTATGATTTTTTAGTTATCTTCTTATGTTCCTTTATTAAATATTTTCATCAAAGAATTATTAAGAGAAAAAACAATAAATACAGTGGACACAAAAATTAGGCTCCAAGCCAGGGTAACACCACTCCAAGGGGAAATTTGGAAATAAACTCTTATCTTCTTATAGAATATATTTCAAATGAGAAAACTAAGACCTAAACCCTAGACCAAGTTATTCTCCAAGCACCAATTCATCCCTCGAGGAATCCTTTCCAATTAGGTTAGAGATCAACCAAATCAACGAGGATTAATTATGCTTCAAGGAGCTTCCAACTACAAACTTCGGTCCCCAACTTCAACCTATAATTTTCGGCCTTCCAAAAGTTGCATAAAATATAACCTTCACATGTGTGAGAGAATAGAGCCCAAAAGCAAACTTTCTTTCTTCTTCTTGGTTTCTCCTTGCTTCTTACACCTTTTCTCTTGATTTCACCTTTTTCCCAACTTCAGATCAAACTTCTTCTTTAGAGAGATTGAATTGATGCTAAATGATGTTGGTGTTTCTTCTATTTATACACATCTGTGGGGTTTGAATACCCTCTTTTAGGCCGACGTATCACTACTAGGACCAACTTGTGCTTGTAGGCTCATATAAATTTTTAGACTCAAAATCAACATCTTTTACATGTTACAACTTGCTCGATAGGATCTTATAAAATTGACAAGGCCTCTCTTGACTCAAGAAAAATATTATTATGACATGAAAAACCCTAGAATCATGAAGAACATGCCTGATCTAGATGGCCATCAAAATGGAGCATGAAACCCATGCTTAAAATAATATTTTTCTTTCATTTTTTTCTTGTAACATAACATATACATAATGATTTGAATACATTGACAATTATGAAGACCAAAACTAGTTATATTTTCCAACATGCCACAATTAGTTTGGTGAAGGAGGGATACATCATAGTTTGGTGAAGGAGGGATACATGACTCTGCTCTTCCAGTCTTGAGTTCCCTGAAAGTTTAACACTTGGAAAAAAATATGGAAAGCTAATGTCAATCCAAAGGTAAACTCTTTTTTCTAGCTTCTTTCTGATAGAAAAATTTTGATAGATGAGAACTCAAGAAAGAGAGGCATTCATGGCCCCTTTGGGTGTCCTCCTTGATGCATCAAGCAGAAAACACCTCTTGTACCTTTCTAGATTGTGATTATACTAGAGTAGTTTGGATGGAGGCAATTGCCCCACTCTCCAGTAGAAAGGAGTGACACTCTAATTTTCAAGTATTCTTCTCTTCCTAGACCAAAAATTATTCTAGGAGCTTTTTGAAGAAACATCCCTTCAAAAATGATTGGGAAGCTCTCTCAAAATTTGTATGTTGGAAAGTATGGTTAACAAGGAATAATGCAATCTTTAATAACATGAATACTCCTCCCCATAACACATTGATGAAAGAAATATCATTGTGTGTTGAGGTTGGAGCTCAAAAGATAAGCTAGAACTCTTCTCAACAAACCTTAAACCAAATGGAATGGGATTGGCTTAAAAGTTTATAGTTTTGGACAACTTTTCCCAAAACATAGGATGTTTCTAGCTTGAAATAAATAAAATATGGAAGTTAAGACTGATAGAGGTAGAATTAAGAGCATGGAAGAGCTTGCAACAAGGATGAATTCTCTATTTTTATGGGGCATCGCAATGAAACCCAGGGCTTGCAGGTGGGGGACAAGTACTCTATGACCCTGAGGAGGAAAAAGTGTTCAGGTACTTATGGGTTCTTGGCCATAGACAAATAATCAACAAGAGGTATATGGTCTTTACCAAGGACTTTTGTTAGCCAAAGAGAAATAGGTGAACACACTTATGGTTATGGGAGATTCTCTCCTAATCTTGCATCATCTTGTCAAAAGGCTTACTCCTAAAGGAGAAATATATGGAAAACATCATGAAAAGAATCAATAAAATTGCAAAAACATACCATCCAACGCAGGTTTCCATGTCCTAAGAGACTTGAACAAAGAAGCAGTTCCTTATCCTAGGAGACTTCAAAAATGAAGCAAGCAAGTATGCTAACGAGGGGTGTAAATTGAAGATAAGTGAATTAAATGCTAATGGCTAAATCAAACATGCTATCATTTTTTAATGGTGGATGAAGTTTATTAAAAAAAATAGTTAAATTGGTAGATACAAGAAAATATAAAAATGGAAAATTTGAGGTCCAAGAGACTTCGTGGTAGCCCCCAAGAAACACATTCATGAAAACAAGGCATTATGAAAGATTTCATAATGAATTAGTAGGGTAGAGTGTTGTAAGATTTGTGTTTTGGTGGAGTAGTTATATAAGGTAGTCACCTACAAAACCCTTTTATTGGTTGTTCTCGTCAAGAAAATCATGTATTTTTATTGGAAAAGAAAAACAATTGGAAAATTTTGGTGAATTAACTTTCTAATGCTTGATGTATTTGTTGCAAACCATATACAATATAAATATTTTATTTTTATTTTTATTTTTTTAAATTACACACTAAAACTTTGAAAAATATAAAACCCTAAAATTTGAGAACATTTTATCTAGTTATATCTAGTTAGTCTTGTCTCTCGCTAAATCATAACTTTCTTGTATATATGGGTTGTGAGTTGTTAGATATACTCTTGATGCTATATTGACAACCACAAAATTAACCAAATTAATCCAAGAAATTACTAATTCACCATAACTTTAAAACAATAATAATAATACAATGGCAAACTTGTTAACTTAAAAATATCTAGCTTTTGAGACGTTGTCCAGAATAATTACAACAAAATTCATTTGCCGACCCAAACCAAGTGTGGTTCATAGTCAGGACAAGAAGAAGAATAAGAAGACTAAGATCATGTCATCAAGTTAAATAGAGAGACTGATCATTCCAACAATTAAAAAGAAAAGAAATAGCTATTTTAACTGGACCAACAGTTAAGAAAATTTTTATTAATTAATGAAATTAATAGTAATTTATTATTTAAAAAATTAACTAAAATTATATTATCTATATTTAATTTATTTATAATATATAATTTTAATTACAATAAAAAAACAGAAATATGATATATCAGTAAAATGTTTAATATACCTAAAAGAAACGAGAATTAAATCAGCCACTAAATTAATTATTAAGAAGATTATCATTATCTTCTTTTCAATATTAAATTATATATATATAAGATATATATAGCAATATATTATATATATATATATATATATATATATATTATATATAAATTGGAATTATGGTGAGAAAAATTAGGATAGACCGTCAATCTCACTTTTTCTAAATTTTCTAGTTGCCTTACAATTTTCTTTATATTTTTTTTTATACAAAAATTTCAATTAACTTTTGCAATGATTTTCCGCCGTGTCCTCACGCAGTGGCCCACACTGAATCAAGTCAATACACCACAAATTTCATGTTCGCTAAATTTCTGATTCCATTACAATTTGCAAATTTCATACCCGCAACTTTATACGACAACTGCTATTGCATCCAATATCTTTCCTTTTCCTCTATTTCTTCATTTCCACAACTCCTATCTTTATACGGAAACTCCTATTCCTCACCTCATTTCCTTTATTTGTTTATTTTGGGTTCCCTACTCCCTTTTCCACGTGAAGTCAAAAGGTTTTCTATCCACTGATCACAATTTCAACAATATCCGGATTTTCTTGTCACCACTTGGTACATGTTTTTGTATTTTAGTTTAACAAAATTTCAGTGAAATTCCTAAAGATTTTCCTGTTCAAAGTTACTACTATTCCCAATCAAATCGAAAGCCCTCTTTTTCCTCCCTTGTTTTTAGAAATCTGTAAAATTGAATTTTTTTTATATATGAATGGCAATTTTTTTTATTTAAATTGGATATTCTTTGAGTGGTTTTTAGTTTGAATTTTTGTATTTTTTGATGTTGGAATTTTACAGAGAAGTTTGAGGTGAAATTTTAATTTGTGTTATTTGAACTATTTTTTTGTTTCACTTTATATATTGATTCAATACCCTCAAAAACTTTTATGGAACTTAGATGACACAAAATTTTATTTAAATTGGATATTTTTTGAGTTGTTTTTAGTTTGAATTTTTGTACTCTTTGGTGCTGGTATTCCACGGACAATTTTGAGGTGAAATTTTAATTTGTGTTATTTAAAAAAAAAAAAATTCACTATATATATGGATTCAACACCCTCAAAAACTTTTATGGAACTTAGATTATGCAGAGGTTACCCATAATCATATGATTTCAATAAATTCTTGTGATATTTTAGAGAAATTAGACAAAAAAAAAAGCCTTAAAAAAAACTTCCAAAAAATTTCACAGAAAACAACTCAATTTTTTATACATAGATGACACAAAATTCCAATTAACTTTTGGAAAAAAAACACAGAATCAAGTCAATACAC
The DNA here is from genome assembly GCA_000404065.3 of Pinus taeda. NCBI lineage: Eukaryota > Viridiplantae > Streptophyta > Pinopsida > Pinales > Pinaceae > Pinus > Pinus taeda. The sequence continues at coordinate 8,246 of APFE031294353.1, forward strand.
CATAATTTTTGCTTTCCTTAAATTTTCTTATTCCATTGCAATTTTCCAATTTAAATGATTTTTATATTCTTCATTTTTGTCTGGGTCGCTATCCAGGGGGACAGCCAATAACTCACATAACGTGTGCCTATGGAACGGAATTTCGTGCAGGCCAAACACGAAACACGAATTTGGCCCCTCTGTTTAACTCTTATGATAACATGCACATCATAGTCTTGAGTGCAGCCAAACCAACAACATACTAACGCATGGGATCACATCCATGCACACAATGACATCCATGCTCTTGAACACCCGTGCATGTGAGTGACAACACTGCTCACCATGTATTCTTGATGCCAGTTGTTGGGATGGGTCTATAACATGTATGGAAACAATTTCATCAATCTGTGTATGTTGCGCCTCCTACTGTACATGTTCCTGTTGCTCTTCCTCTCTCTCCTCTACACAACTCTTGTTCTTCCCTGAGTTTCCGCTTCAACTCCTACAACTCCTCTATTTCCTTCTTCCTCTGTTTGTCTCTTTGCCTTTGCGCAATAGTCTTGTCATGATGTTGCCTCTTAGCCTCAATATCCAAAGCTTCTTTCATCACGAGTGGATCTACTTTGAACTTGCAGCTTTTCTCCACCTCTGCACTATCAACAACCTTCCTCTTTCCTTGGTCATGCGCAGGTTTTCTACCTTCTGTTGTTTCTAATGGTGTTTCTCTCTTTGATGCCACTACCATTTCATCTTGATATCCTTTTCAATGAACAACTTGGTGTCTTGATAGATAGGCAAGCTCATGGACACTCGCTCAACCGCATCTCTAGTTGCGCTCTCAACGGTCTACTTTGACCTAGCTCTCTGGGAGGCCATTGTACCTATGTTGCTGAGAGGCAGACGAACACCTATGATACCTGGAGACATAGAAACACTCATAGCAAGAAATATGTCAGTTAAAAACCAAAACAAAGTAGAGGACCAACATGCCACATACCTGTGTGACTGACTATGAAGATTGCGCAATTTTCATAGGGAGGCTGGAAAACTGACTGCCAAAACTGTGCAAGGAACAATATGTGCTATCAGGAGGCTGATTGACTGTTGGAATTGTGCAATGCACAGTCCAGCCTGGCCTATTGAGGACTGAAAATGTGCAATGTGCAATTGTAGTTAGTAGTGACATGCAAACCAGCAAACTGCATTACGCAATTTCTGGGGCCAACAAGGCACTGCCTCCCACAATTGTGCAATGCAAGCCTAGAGGCTAGTGCTGGGCCATATTTGCACAATTTCTAGAGAGAAGGCAAAGCCTTCACTTCCAGAAATGGGCATTTGCTAGGTGGGCAAGGCAAGGTCTAGGCCAAGGTAGCCTAGACCCACCGATGGGCAACTAAAACATGAGAAGTCTGAATGCATGGTGAAGCTGAGTGCAAACAAGAGTGAATGATCATGCATGCAAACATTGAGTGCAAGATTTAGAAAATGGAAAACAAGCATGTGTGTGAAGCGAGTCGCTGCAAAGACGACCGTGAGTGTAGAAACAATGTCATGCATGCGACAGGAGTGAGATGTAATGAAAAACTGAAACAGTGCTTCTACAAGTTAACATGCATCAAAATGACAGCAAGCATTCATCGAAACCAAGTAGACAACAATTACATAAAGTGAAATGAAAAATTTGAAAGAAACACAACAAAATACATGTAAAGCATATGTACCCTGAAAAAGCAGAGTTGAATGTGCCGAAGACTCCTAGATGCAATGTGGGATGTCAGAGTTGCAAGATCGATGTGAGGAATGATCTCTATAGCATCCAACAAATGAGTGTTGATAAGATCGAGATTATGACGTGCATGTCACAAATCTAGGGAAAAGCGACACTAGGCAGGAGGTTTCTAAAATGATCTTTGCATGTAACCTCCAGCGACTAAAAATAGATCCCTAAAATCTAAGGATGCTTTTGCTTTTTCCTTTTCTAGAAAAACAGGCCATGCATGCAAATCAAGATTGCTCAGTTCTGGAGGGAACCAGTCGACCTGAAAACACATGCAACTGTTTGCAAGCTTGGGGATGAAATTTGTGCAATTTCTAGGCTGAGAAACACTGGATGTCCCTCATGCATAGCACAATTTCGAGGGTCAGCAAGGCACTGCCTCCCAGAATTAGGCAATTTCTAAGATGAAGCCCAATGTTGGGATGGATTGCACAATTTTTGGAGGGAGGGCTTCCTGACTGGATTGCACATTTTTGGAGCCCAACAGGATTATGCAATTTCTAGAGGGAAAGCTGGTTCACCTCGAGAATTGTGCAATTTTCAAGGGGATCATCTTAGCGGTAAAAATGCATAAGTTGGGAATGGAAGCTTGCGGGTGGGAGATAAACAAGTTGACATGTAGAGGATGGTGGGCCACTGAAACTCAACTAAAGCCTATGTACTTGACAGTGCAAGACATACTGCTAGAGATGGTTGGTAGGGAAGCTCCAAAATGAAGTTAAGGCAAAATTTTGGAGAGTGGTTGTAGTCACTACAACACTTGGTCACACAATGGTAGAACTCTAGCTCTCTGAATGGATGTTGTTTCGTGAAAAGAAAGTTTAACTCCTCCAGAGATATTGTTCAATTTTCTGATCATCTTGGTTTCCACACTAGCTTGATTAAAAGATGTGTAGAAATTCTGCAAATTCTCTACAAATCTACCTCTAAGATCATGTAAAAAATCTGGCTGTAGATTGACCCGATAATGCAATATACCAAAGCAAAATACTATAATCTGCTTCTACTATCAATTTGCTTTGTGGAAGCTTAAATATCTATCTGAAACAGATTTGAACACATATAACCATAAGAAGAATAATCAATGCACATGAAACACAGAAAATACTTAGGGGAAAGCCTTAGTTAAAAACCCCACTATCAGTATTATCATACAAGGTGGAAATATCCCAGAATTACACAAAGCCTTAGCTCTCAGTACAATCCTCCAAGATGCTCACAAGTAAACAAGGCTTCTCACAAACCTTCTCCTCTGCCCTCTAAGCCTCCTATTTCCTTGTGCAATTTTCCCTGGGTGATCCAACTGTTACCAAGTGTAACATTGATCACTCACACTAATCTCACACCCTGTAAAACTATGCAATCCTCAAGGAACCTCTGTCTTGACTGCATGGATGAGTTTCCTTTATAGGAAAACACATGCAACTGATAGTAACATGTCCTTGATATTTAGCTCAATTGGGTCTTTCTCTAAATAGACATGCATGAGATATTTATGGGAGAATCTTCAGTTATCTGGAGTACACTAGTTAGATGTATGCATGAATTAACTGACTGAACTCACAATTAGTTCCTCAAACTATTTGGAACTAATTTAACTGGACTTAACTCATTAAACTAAGCTAACTAATTACAACTCAAATACAACTCATCCTTATCTCCTTAATTAAGGGATAATCTCCTTAATTTAAGGGATAATTGTTGCATGACTTCACAAAGACTTCTAGCTTGAATTTCTCCAACTAATTAATCCAAGATGAATGAATTAATTATTTCCAAGCAGCTAGTGAAACTAAATTTGAATTTTAATTCACAATTTTAATTCAAGGACAAATTAAAATTGGAATATTTTGGATTCTATTTTTATCATTTCTTGTTGTTATTTTCAACATGTAGCCCCTGCCATGCTCTTGGTCAGTCAGCACACATGCCAAGCCAAGTCAACACAATTGGTTTGATTGGGGATGAGGGGTATACTAGTGCAGAAGAAAATATAGTTAGAGTTTAAGTTTCATCTCTGGTGTTTCGCCGCTGCCAGCAGGCCTGCACAGTACCCTGCTGGAGTCACGCAGGAACATACGCATCACTCCCATACTAGCTAGCCTAGTCATTGCCCCGGTAGAGTTACTTGCATCACCTCTCCACACAGAAAGCCTTTGTCTTCTTTTTCCTTATTCATTTTTCATCTTTCAAATTTTTTCACTTTTTCATTCTTCATTTTTCAGTTTTTCATAACTGTGCATAGCACTTATTGCACTTATTCATTTCAGAGGCGGAAGAGGTATCCCGACTTATTGAGAGAAGAAGAGGTTGTTCATTTAGAGAATGATTTTGTATATACCTCTGAGATACATGTTA
>APFE031294353.1:12692-30990 GCA_000404065.3 Pinus taeda
TGTTTTTATCAAGGTTCACTTCAAAAAGAACATGTTTTCCATTGGTGTATCATCGACTAAAGACAACAAGTTCTTCATACAGAGATAGGATCACAGATAACCAAGTATTGATAAGTGCACAAGTCCTCTTGTACTTTACCCAACTTGTTTCAAGAGTTGCACACAGTTCATGTGAAACTAACCTATGAACATAAACAAGCAACAAACAACAAAGGAGCGAAGAGAAGAAGCCAATGTGATAGCAAAGGGAGTAAGCAAACAAGCAAGCGGGCAAACAAACAAACAAAAAAGAAAACATGCATGCAAGAAAACCAACAAGAAACAAACACTACTCCTACTCCTAAGCTTAGAATGCATGGGTCTGCTCACGTGAAGTGATACTTTGAATGCAGCCACTAGCACATTGGTTAACCCACGTTGGTGAAGGCCTGGTTCACGGATAGTATAATCACACAAACAAACAAACATGAAGAATATATGGATGAAGAAAAACACACTCTGGTTTTAAATGTGTCCACAAAAAAAAAATGAGTGAAAGTGCATGACATACACTCTATGGACTTTCCATGGCGTTGTGATACACTACATGCAGATGTTAAGCATACACATTCTCTTGGCTATGACATGAGAGAAAACGTGAGAAAGTTATACCACTTACATTGTGCAAGTGTGCATGTTGTGTAATATTCCTCCATTGCAAGAGCGATGGGATCATGTGTTTCGAGTGGAGGAAGAAAAATCTAGGTGTTTGGTTAATCTTCAATGTGAAGCAGAGGGTGATGAGGAGCCTTGCATGTTTCAAAAATTTCTTGATAGGAAGTGAAACCAACCTCAGGACAGTGAGGGTCTGACATAACCATTAGCTCGGGCTGAAGTGCCTCGACACCCTGCAGAGTTTTGACTTCATCGATAGGTAGATCATCGGAGACCGGTGGCCTATACATATTAACAATGATTGAATCAACATCATGACCAAATGAAGAAGTATAGAGATCACGAAAACAATGATAAGAAAATTAGGATGTTCGTAGACATCCTCATGATTTGATGAATCGTGCAAAGGGGTATATGAGAAGCAAGGATGTTCACCCTCTGTCTTCTTAGATATGATAGATGACAGTGGACAGATTTTCAGAGGAAGATGTGTCCTCTCCCCAATGTAATAAGAGACTAACATCCGATGTGTCGTGTGAATGATCAGAAGTAAGTCATCCTTCACCACTGGTTCTTCTTTAGATTCCCAGACACACACATCATGAATGACAGCGTAGCCTGGCTGCACAATACCAACTCCATCCACAACTTGATCCTTGCTCACAATAAGTATGGAGTTTGTAATGGAATAAAAAAATATAGTACAATCTGAAGGATCAATGGAACGTGGCGATGAAAGTTGAGGGAATGAATCCATGTGACAACCAACAGGCTTGCAAGACAAATCTATGCAGATATCAAGAGCAGGTGGGGTGGGAGGATATGACCGTTCAGCAGATGTGTGTGCATGTTCTCCCACATCACTCTACGGTGGTGGAGTTGTTCGATGAGGTGAAGGTGAACAATCACTTGTGACAAAAATTGTGCCTGCCTGTGATATGCTAAGCAGGGTTCAAATGATTTCAATAATTGCTAATTTTTGGATATGTGAAGATACTCAAATCTTCCATCGAGAAATCCCAATCAATTTCATCTTTGGGAAATCGGTATGAAAGATTACAAAAGCGCATGTAAAATTGTTCAATAGATTCGTCGGGTGCTTTCCGTAATTTCAAAATTTATTTATTGAGTGCTTTATGGTCAAAATGATTGAAAGCACGGTCTATCTTTGCGACTATATGGGAAAGAGAATGAATAGATTTTTCGAGCAACATGGCACACCAATGCATTGGGTGCCCTCGAAGCATGTACGCAAGCAACATGCAGGTCATGTAATCTTCAAAGATTTCATGTCTTTCACATAAGCCTACAACATTGACTGCATGTCTGACCAAGGCTACTTGGCCTCCACCATCGTATGTTTTATGTGACAAGTTATTCCATAGCTCTTCCGAAATTTCAAAGTCATTTCCATAAGACATACATTTCAGAAGACAAACTTTGTAGTTAATCATGATAAGTATGCAGAGATTCAAAATAGATTGTGAGGACTCAGCTTGTCATATGGCCCTCCTTCTAGCGCTAAAATGTTGATGGTGTTGGGCTCGCCAACATGTCAGAGGATCTCCCTGGTAAGAAGTCCCAACTAGACCTCAAATTGTTTGGTGTAGGAGTCTTAGCAGTGGGTTGTACAATATTGCCTTAAGCACAGTTGCATGTAGAGGTATGTAGGATGTCCTTATTCGTAGTAAGGGTGTGACTAGCACAAAAAGCCAAGGAAGGTTGCATGAAGGGTTCTAACACGTGGAAATGGGAATGAGTGCGCCCCTTAGAAACCTGTGGAAACACGCAGCTTGAAAGGGAACACATGAGAAAAGATACATCACAAGCTAGAAGGCAGGGAATCCAACGATCCAAAGTGAATGGTTAAACCAACAACACATCTTAGTAAGATTCATACATACATATATAGAAAGAGTCCATATATACATGCGTAAGAAAACAACTATATATATTATTAGAGTAACCAATATAGCTGAAATACAATAACAACATATGCATGAAACATGTTGTCTTTGTTATATTAAGAGTGAAAGATCCAATCATACAATACAATGATGACCAAACAGTAGTTCCGAAAGTGGTACGTTACAGTCATTGCCACCTATTCTTCCAAAGAGATGTACTAACTCTGCACTGCGAAGAAGACAAGGCGCATTACAATACACTCCAAGCTTTCTACAAGTTACACCTATATGAATCTTGTCTCCCAAGAAGCACGTACAATGAGTTATGAGGTTCTATAAATAGAAAAGGGTGGGGTGACCCATGACATTCCCCTTTGTGACTCTTCCCCTGCCCTCATGACTCTTCAACTACTAGATTATTGTTACATTCTACTATCGACACTTGTTCTTTCACTTTTACAAGATGTTACATTACAATCTGCACATGTACCCATGTGAGACAAAATAGGCTTGAATAAGCCATGCAACACATCACTAAGACTTGGACAACTCTGGGAAGACCAATTCTTCGACATCCTCGCGATGATCGACTCTAGTGAACTGATGCCAAGCTTGTTAGCCTGTGATGGTGTCCGTGTACTATGTGGTGACATCCTTCTAGAAGAAAACTCTTGCCTCCTTTGCATCCTAGTACACTAATTTGGCTCATTTGTCCAACTCATCTTATAACACGTGTATCATAGTCTTGATTGCAGCGGGACCAACAACATATTAACGCATGGTGTCTGCGCTGATCTTCAAGTCTGTGCTAGTGGTTATGCACCTCAACTTGTCGAAGTACATGCCCAGCTCCAGTCAGACTTGGTTCTTTGTCTTCACCTCAGTGAGTGTGCCTATGGATGGGATCGCATGCATGCACACAATGACATCCATGCTCCTGAACACCTGTGCATCTGATCGACAACACTGCTCACCCTATCTACTATGTGTTAGCTGCTCGAATGGGTCTATAACCTATATGGGTCTAGTTTCATCAATCTATGTATGTTGTGCCTCTTACTGTACCTGTACTATTGTGATTCCTTTCTCTCCTCTGTGCAACTCCTGTTCTTCCCCGAGTTTATGTTTCAACTACAGCAACTCTTGTTCTTCCCTGAGTTTTCGCTTCAACTCCTGCAACTCCTTCTTTGTTTCCTTCATCCTATGTTTGTCTCTTTCCCTTTGCATGATCCTCTTGTCGCATTTTCACCTCTTAGCCTCAATCTCCAAAGCTGCTTTCATCACGAGTGGATCTACTTTGAACTTGCAGCTTTGTTTTGCCTCTATGATGTCAAAAACCTTCCTCTTGCCTTGGTCATGCGCAGGTCTACTACCTTATGCTGCTTCTGATGGTGCTTCTCTTTATGATGCCGTTGCCATTTCATCTTGATATCCTTGTCTATGAACAACTTGGTGTCTTCATAGATAGGGAAGATCATAGACACTCACTCAACTGCATCTCCAGTTGCGCTCTCAATAATGTCCTTTGACCCTGCTCTTTGGGAGGCCATTGTACCTGTACTGCTGAGAGGTAGAAAAACACCTATGATACCTAGAGACATAGAAACACTCATGGCAAGAAATATGTTAGTTTAAAACCAAAACAAAATGTTGGACCAACATGCAACATACTTGTGTGACTGATAGTGAAGATTGCGCAATTTTCACCGAGAGGCTGGGAGACTGACTGCCAAAATTGTGCAAGGCACACTCTGGGTTGTCAAGAGGCTGATTGACTGCTTGAACTGTGTAATTCCCAGTCTAGCATGGCCTACTGAGGATTTAAACTGCGTAATGCATAATTTTAGTTAGTAGTGAGATGCAAACCAACAAACTACATTGCACAATTTCTGGGGCCAACAAGGCACTACCTCCAAGAATTGTGGAATGCAAGCCTGGAGCCCAGTGTTGGGCCAGATTTTCACAATTTCTAGAGGGAAGGAAAAGCCTTCAGTTACAAAAATGCACATTTACTAGCTGGGCAAGGCAAAGTTTGGGCCAAGGCAACCTAGACCCACCAACGGGCGACTAAAACATGAGAAGTCTGAATGCATGGTGAAGCTGAGTGCAAACAAGAGTGAATGATCATGCATGCAAAAAGTGAGTGCAAGAATTAGAAAAAGGTAAATCTTGCATGTGTGTGAAGCAAGTCACCGCAACAGTGACCGTGAGTGCAGAACAGTGTCATGCATGCAACAGCAGTGTGATGCAATGAAAAACTAAAACAATGCTTCTACAAGCTAACATGCATCAAAATGACAACAAGCGTTCATCAAAACCAAGAAGAAAGTACTTACACAAAGTGAAATGCAGAAAGTGATAGAAACCTAGCAAAAGATATGTAATGCAGACCTACCCTGAAAAAGATGAGTTGAATGTGCCGAAGACTCCTAGATGCGATGTGGGATGTCAGAGCTGCAAGACTGATGTGAGGAATGAGCTTTGTTGCATCCAAAAAATGGGCTTTTGATAAGATCAAGGTCATGATGTGCATGCCACAAATCTAGGAAAAAGTGACATTTAGTAGGAGGTTTCTAAAACGATCTTTGCATCTAACCTCTAACAATTAAAAATAGATCCCTAAAATATAGGGATGCTTTTTCTTTTTTCTTTTTCGAGAAAAATAGGCCATGCATGGAAATTAAGATTGCTCAGTCTTGGAGGGGATTGGTCAACCTGACAACATATGCAGCTATCCTCTTACCTTAGAGGGAGGCTAGAGCAGTCTTGCATGCCTAAAGAGATCAGTTTATAGTGCTTGCAGAACTTGCTAAAAAAGAAACATAAAATGATTGGAGTTTGGAGTGCTTTCAAGAGGGAAATGAAAATACAATTCAAAAAATGAACCCTCCCTGCAAAAAGAAACGATTCCTCTCCTTTTAGTCGACAGTATGCAAGCCTGAGGATGAAGTTTGCGCAATTTTTTGGCAAAGAAAGACTGAGTGCCCCTCGTGCATTATGCAATTTCTAGGGTCAGCAAGGCACTACCTACCAGAATTGCACAATTTTTGAGCCAAAGCCCAATGTTGGGCTTGATTGGGCAATTTCTAGAGGGAGGGATGCCTCGCTGGATTGTGCATTTCTAGAGCCCAGCAGGCAGCCCAGTAGGATTGTGCAATTTCTAGAGGGAAGTATGGTTCCCCTCCAGAATTCCGCAATTTTCAAGGGGAGCATCTCAGCCAGAAAAATACCTAAGTCTGAAATGGCAGCTTGTGGGTGGGAGACAAACAAGCTGACTTCCACAGGCTGGTGAGCCACTGCAACTCAATTGAAGCCTATGTACTTGAAAATGCATGACATGATTCTAGAGATGGTTGGTAGGGAGGCTCCAAAACGAAGCTAAGGAAAATTTTTGGAGGGTGGTTGTAGCTGCTACAACAGGATTCTAGATCCAAAATTCAAAGGCTAGAGGAACACTAGAAAAGGAGAAAACTCTGCCCCTTAGAAAGGAGCAAACCATACATGCAATAATTAATTATGGTTATCTCCTCGATTTGTAGGGTATTATCATTGGAAAAATTATTGAAGGATCTAAATTCATTAATCAATAAAGAATAACCCTTAGTTCTTATACTCTAGGAGACAAAAATGGGGGATCAAGGTATCCTTCAAAAACAACATAAGATTTGGAATGACAATGGGATTCTTTCTATTAGTTAAAGAGTAAGCCTTGGGTGGTGTGTGCACCGTATGGGATAAATCATTTCTCTAGTTGCTTGATCATCGATTGCCCACCCACTAGTTTGCTACCAAATTTCTTCATATCAACCTCAAAAAACATTCGTGGGAAAAGAAAAGGGGATATCAAGTTAGAGATTAGTTTCAAGAAATTTGAAAGATCTCATTTAGAAATTAAATTTTTTGGACATAAAATCTTCGTCTAACAAACTTACTTAGAGCAAAAAAATATATGGACTGCGTTATATTGCTACTCGTTTATATAGATTCTTAATAGCACACTCACTCTTGTCTCAAAATATATTGGTCTATTTTTTAATCCTTCCTTGAAATATTTCAGATCACAGACCATTTTTTCTTGAAATCAATGAAAATATTGATTTTATGCTCCTTCCCTTATGTTATTATCCAATATCGGGACAAACAATGGGTTTCAACGATCTATTAAAGAAACTCTGGAGTGAATGGATCATGGGAACCGAGTGATGACATATGAAGTGATAAAAATCACATTAAAAAAATAGGCTCAAGAACAATAGATAGAGAGACAACCAGAGATACAGGGACATGAAAAGAGAATGGAAATTATACAATCCAATATAGAGGTTGGCCCTATGACAAATGACCTGCCTAAGGAAGAAAGGGAACAATTTCCAAATTATCATAAAGCAGTAAAATAGGAAGAGGAAATTTGGTGTTGAAACTCCCAAAGTATTTAGTTAAAGTAAGGAGATATAAATACAAAATATTTTCATAAACAAGAAAAGAACTTAGTCTAGATAAATAACATCAAAGAGATAACAAAAGAGACACTAAAATATTAGACGTTGCTCAACTCAAGGAGGAGGTGGTTCATCACTTTCGTGATTTGTACAACACCAAATCCCTAGGAAACTCTAGAGCATAATTATCAATGTTGGAATAGGTTTTGGAATCTGTATCTTAGGAGGATAACCTTGCTTTGATAAAATAGCCCAAAGAAGAGGAAATTTATCAAGAAGTATTCTCCTTTCAACTCAAATAAAGCTCCAAGACCAAAGAGTTTTTTACCCACTTCAAACATTAGTTTCGGGAGATAATAAGGCTTATTGTTTTTAGAATGGTGGGTTACACTTTTAAGAATAATTACATAGGGGCTGAAATTACTTATTCCTTTGTTGATTCCCAAAGAATTAAGCCCTACTTTTTTTTTCAATATTCAGGCCCATTTTTTCTTTGTAATGTTTCATATAAATTGATTTCTAAGATTTTTTCAGAAGACTTAATCCCTTTCTTCCAAAAATAATATCGGAAAATCAAGGAGCTTTTGTGCATTAGAGAAAAATGATAGATCATTCTTGTTCAAAAGGCTATCAATTCTAGTTAAAATCAGGGAGGCAAAGGCATGATTGGCAAACTTGACATGGAAAATGACTTTAATAGAGTGAGTCATGAATTCCTACTTAAAGTGATGAAAAAATCTAGCATGATGCTAAATTGATTCATTGGGTTTCTCTTTGCATAAAATTGCACTAAATTTCCCCCTTGTTAGTGGGAGAGTGGTTGGGTTTTTTCGTGCCTCGCGAGGCCTTCACCAAGGTTTCCCCTAATATCCTTCCTTGCATATCATTATGGAAGATTACCTCAGTCACATATTGGAATTTGAAAGAATATGTGAGCACCTCCCAGGAATCAAGTCAGTCACAGGTAGCAAGAGAATCAATCACTCTGAATTTGTTGATGACACACTTTTGATGGTTGGAGCTTCCTCAATAACAACAATATTTAAAAGGTTTTTGGATAATTTTCTTGAAGATTTCGAAGGTCAAACAAATTATAGGAAATATCATATTTATACATGGAATATTTCATTTAGAAAGCAAAGACTAATTGGAAGAATAATGGGCTTTTAGTTGGAGGAAACATGGGAAGAATTTAAGTATTTAGAAATTCCTATTTGCCTAAAGTTACATTCATCCCAATCTTGGGAAGGTTTTATTTCAAAGTTCAAAGGAAAATTAGCTACTTGGGGGCTAGATGGCTCAATATTGCAGGGCTTGTTGTTATGATCAAAGCAGTCCTCTCTGCTTTACCACTTTATCGATTCTTAACGCTTCTTTCTCCATAAAGCATTCTCTCTGTTTTCGCAAAAGAAATTCACAAGTTTCTATGGGAAGGAGGAAAAATAAGTATAAGTGAATTCCATATGATTAAATGGGGGTATTGGGAAGCATCCTAAAAATCATGAAGTGCGTGACAATAAGGACCCTATGATAATGAATAAAGCAATAGGGGCAAAACTGGTTTGGAGATTCACCACCTAAGAAGAAGATTGGTGGAAGTTATTTGTTAGGGAAAGATGCCATCGAGAAAGAATAAGAAGTCTAGATTCAATTTAAGCCTCAAGAGGGTGCTCCCCGATCTAGAAATCATTTGTATTAGTGGTCCCTATCATTTGTTTAGGTCTATATTGGAAGCCAATAAATGGGGAAATATAAATCTATGGACTGATCAAATAATGTATCAACAACCCACAGGAATGTTTCTAGGAGTTTCTTCCACCAAGCGAATTCTTATGTGCTCAAAGAAAATTCACATTAGCTGATATTTCTAGTTGGGATGAGGAAGTTAATTGGGCTGGATGGAAATTTAGAATATTCCACATAATCTTTGGCACTTGGCCTTCAAGCTTCATGATCAACTGGTGGAATGCATGCCATAGAAATCAGAGGAAGCAGATCAGGCAAGATGGAATTCCTTAGTTATTTTGATGAAAGAGGGATATGTCACTTTTCACTTCTAGTCTCAAGTTCCCCAAAAGTTTAACACTTGGAAAAAAATATGGAAAGCTAATGCCAATCCAAAGGTAAACTTGTTTTGCTATATTCTTTCGATAGAAAATTTTTGATAGCTAAGAACTCAAGAAAGAGAGGCATTCATGGCCCCTATGGGTGTCCTCTCACTTGCATCAAGAAGAAAACACCTCCTGTAACTTTCTAAATTGTGATTATAGTAGAGCGTTTTGGATGAAAATAATTTCCCCACTCTTCAGTAGAGTGGAATGACACTCTAATTTTCAAGAATTCTTCTCTTCCTAGACAAAAAATTATTCTAGAAGCGTTTTGAAGAAACATAGCTTCAAAAATTATTAGGAAGCTCTCTCAAAATTTATATGTTGGAAAGTATGGTTAACAAGGAGTAATGAAATCTTTAATAACATGGATACTCCTCCCCATAGCACATTGATTAAAGCAATATCGTTGTGTGTTGAGTTTGGATCTCAAAATATAGGCTAGAACTCTTCTAAGCAAACCTTAGACAAAATGGAATGGGATTGGCTTAGAAAGTTTATAGTTTTGGAGAACTTTTCCCAAAACCCAGAAGCAAGCTTGAAATAGATAAAAGCTATAAGTTAAGACTGATAGAGGTATAATTAAGAACATGGAAGGGCTTGAAACAAGGATGGGTTCTCTATTTTTATGAGGCATCCAAACGAAACCCAGTGGTTGCAGGAGAGTGATAGGTACTCTATGACCCCAAGGAGGACTAAGTGTTTAGGTACTCATGGGTTCTTAGTCATAGACAAATAATCATTCAAAGATATATGGTATTTACCAGAGACTTTTTTTATCTAAAGAGAAATAGGTGGACACACTTATGGTTATGGAAGATTCTCTCCAAATGTTGCATCATTTGGTTAAAAGGATTCCTCCCGAAAGAGAGATCTATGGAAAACATCATGAAAAGAATCGGGACAATTGCAAAATATCCCATCCAAAGCATATTTCCATGTGCTAAGAGACTTAGTGACATTGTGGCAATATTAAGGAAACACATGCATGAAATCAAGGTATCATGAAAGCTTTCACAATAAATTAGTAAGGTAAAGTGTTGTAAAATTTGTGTTTTGATGAGGCAATTTTGTGAGATATTCACATACAAAAACCCCTCTTTTTGTTGCCCAGTTATATCTTCCTAAAAAAAATCATATATTTTTATTAGAAAAAGAAAAAACACTTATGAGCTTCTAGAGGCACTTCTGAGCTTCCGTAAGGGCATCACATTCAATCTATATGGATGGATCTCCAACTAGACAACCAATAACTCACATAACATGTGTCGGTGGAATGAAATTTGGTCCAGACCAAACATCAAACAAGTAGTTGGTATTAAAATCTGTTTCTGCGGATTGAATGGTACACTATCCCCTTATATTGGCACCCTCTCTCTATTGCAGCATTTAGATCTTTCCAGTAATGAATTGAGTGGAAAAATTCCATCAGAGTTTGGGCAGCTGAAAGCACTAGGAATACTAGACCTCAGTTTAAATGCGCTCCACAACTATATTCCAAAGGAATTGTTTAATTGTACACATCTTCAATGGATCCACCTTTCCTCTAATAGTTTGACAGGTCCAATACCATCAGAATTCCGTCGCCTGGTCAGGTTGGAATGACTCTACTTCGACTACAATAGTATAAGTGGAAGCATTCTAGCTTCGATTAGCAACTGCACTTTACTCTCTGACTTGACAGGTAACATAAACAAATTGAGTGGTCGAATCGTTTCCATTATTGGTTCGACTCAATTCAGATCATATATTGATTTATCCAACAACTCTCTCAGTGGCCACCTCCCTCCCATGCTATTCAATTGTACTTACCTATCTGAGTTGTACCTACACACTAACAACCTAACAACCTTAGAGGTAGCATTCCCCCTATTATTACCAATACAAAATTGACCTATCTTGACTTATCAAACAACCAGTTAATTGGGTCTCACCCATGTAACATAGGTCAATTAAGAAATCTTCACTATCTTCTTTTATCAAATAAATAACAATTTGACTGGATCTCTCCCGCTTAGTAGTCACATAGAGGATTTAGAAGTACTAGATCTATATAATAATAACATTTTTGGCACTATTCCCAATATTATTAGTTTGGATTCCTCTCTAGTTTTATATTTATCAAAGAAAAATTTAGAAGGATTAATACCTGAACTTAATGGCAGCTGCAGCTATTTAACATTTTTCTCTGCTCACACTAATCAATTTTATGGGACATTGCCAATGTTTTTAGCTAATTGTACTAGTATTTAGTATTTATATTTAAGGAAAAATAATTTGACAGGGCAACTTCCTAACTACTTGGAATCTTTTTCATTATTAAAAATTTTAAAATTTGGTTATAATATTTTTCATGGGGGATCCATGAATGGGTAACAAATTCACTTATTTGTATATATTGGATTTATCCAACAATAAATTCAGTGGAAGAATTCCATTACATTTTGAAAGGTTTCAAGGATTTGTAAATTCTTCAAACTATATTCCCTTTGAAGAAGAAATAACAGTCCACATGAAAGGATGCGAGTATACTCTGCCATCCCTCTCATCTACAAACACAATACTTGATTTGTCCAACAATTATCTTGTAGGGCAAATACCTGAAAGCATAGGAACTTTGAGAGACACGTGATTGCTAAATTTATCTGGAAACCACTTGCAAGGGCTAATACCTGTATCTCTTAGTAACATATCTACTTTGGAGCAGTTAGACTTGAGCAAGAATAATTCGAGTGGACATATTTGGCTATTTTGGATGCTTCATCTAATAGCCTTTATGGGCCGATCCCCGAAGGAACACAATTTTCCACATTCAGTGCAATATCATTTCAAAGGAATAAGTTCTTAAATGGGTGTCCTTTAGATTCATGTAATGGAAAGGAAAACCTAGTGAGAGAAGCTGATAATAATAGTAGCAGTGCCCATATGAAAATGGGATGGTTCGAGCATATAGATGAAAAGATGTCATTAATGGCATTGGGGATCGTATTTACGATTGGAATTTGGGGAATAGTTGGTTTAGTTATCTTTTGCAATAGAGCTAGACACAGGGTGTTGGGTCTACCGCCTAACAAACCACAACTTTTCTATGGAATGTATTGATTTCCTACATAAAGAACCAAGTAATGGATGTTGGCTCTAGTATGTGGTGAATTAAATTGTCATGTAATCTCCTAATGATATTTTTGGTATACCATCTTCTCATATATAGAATTTTTAGTGTGATCAATGTATGATTGCATTTCCATATTAATATTAATTTGGTTTAACTATTAATCATTTTTTATATGTTCAATTAATTTCCAATGAAATAACATAAATATTACAATTATATAAAATGATATAAGTTGGGGAAAAAATTATAATGATAAAATCTATTCACAACTTCATTACATTTTATAATAATATTATTATTGATATAAAATTTCTATATAATCTCATATTTAATAATAATAATAATGAAAACTAAAAATATGAATCTTTTAGAGACATTAATACATATTAATGGCGTAGTCTAACTTATAGACTAAATAGTTTTTTCACAGGAATCCAACAATGCAATTTCGAGCTAAAATGTGATTTTTTGTTGTTTAAAATACATTTTTGAATGCATAGACTCAACACCGGGGGACACTTGAATTCTCCAGATTAAGAAACTTAGGTACTTTAATTATACAAATGAAACTCACGTTTTTAAAAATCTCTGTTAGGTTTTGATTAAAATTAACCATAAAAAAAATTTCATGGTAGAAAAGGCTCTTTCATCTATAAATTAAACTATACCTATTTTTAATTAGTAAAATTGATATTGAGATTTTTTTTTTTTAATTAACATAAGATCAATTCCATTTTTTATTATTAAAATCATTGCATTACTTCTTATATAAATACAATTAAATGAAAATATTAAAAAACCATAATATTTTAAATGAAATAATTAAAAAAAAATATGTAACACATTTTATATTATTTATTTAATGTATATTAACTAATCATAAATAAAAATAATATATCAGACCATACATAAACATGTAAAGGCGATACTTTATATTTGTTTACCCAAATTTCATTTTATATTTATCGAGTTATGGTTATATAACATGTGAAAGATTACAGAAGAAGGTGATATTTTGGCAAATTTGGAAGGGAAGTTATATTATTTATATATAATAATATATATATACTATATAATATCCAATTTTCAAAAAATTGAAGTCAAATGCATGAGATATGTTTTGAAATAAATTTTAATACAATCAATTTTTTCTAAGGTTTTTGAATGTTTTTTCAATAATGTTTTTTTATGTATTTAAAAATGATTAAAATATTTAATACATAAATAAAGTGATGTTATTAAAAAATTTATTGGCAACAATGTTGCTTAGTTGGCATTGATGTCAATTTTTATGTGTTTTGACATGGCTTATTGGTGTATCATGATCACAAGTGTGTTGCTATTATTGGTGTATCATGATCATAAGTGTATTGCACAAGCTTTTTTTTACCAATTGTTTATTTACTATTGTTTATACCCAGTTGTGAGGTTAGTTGGAAACTCACAAAGAATATAACAAATTGTGGCCCAGAAACAATGACAACAACTGTAGAAACATATTTGATTGCTTCATCAATTGGTTGATTGGTTGCTGCGGCGAGAAAGAAAAAGCTCCATCCGCTACGACAGACATGTCTTCATCACATATGTTTGGTGCGATTGCATACTTAGAAAGAAATTGATTATACACTCTGTGTTTGGTGTGATTCCATACTTACAGTAGTGAAACTTTTTCAAAAGATGGATTTGATGAAACAGAGCAAAGGAATTTTCTTGAAATATAAGGAAAATGTAATGGATTTTGAATCAGAAGTCTAGCGTGCATGTACTCTCTTTGTGAAAGACGGTGTGGGGTGAAAATGCATTGAAGTTACAAATGGAACATACCCTGGTGTCATCAATAGACTGGAGATCTGATGAAGATCCGATGGTGGGGTTCGATACCAGGTCTACAACTCGTAAAACCTCATTCAAAACTCTCTGCAATCTCATTTCTAAACCCTGTTTAAACACAACTTTTTACTTATATTTCCAATCAGTTTTCCTTAATTGGGAAAACCCACATCCCTCAAATCTCTCAACGATTATTGATATTCTCCAAAACGTAACTGCTTCCCTACATGTGATAACTGGTCAAGCTGCAACTCCATAGCACATTACTACCATGTAGAACTCATACAGATCTATGATAGGTACAAAACAATCTCATTTGGCTCTTGCCTTTTGGAAAATGAACAAATCCTATTTAGTCCTGGAATGTGAATGAATTAGAATTTAGCATTTTCAAAAAGGCTGAAATTTTCCCTCCCATGGAACATGAATGAATTAGCACGTTTCTTTTTCAAAAATGTTGAAATTTTCCCTCTCCAAAAAACAATAGATACAATTTTAGTTGTATTTGAGCAACTAACTACTCTTACTTTTACATATTTTTTTGGTTTATGTTCCAAAACATTTATCACATAGTGGTATTTATCATAATAACAGTAATTATATAATTTTAAGGTTGGGGTTTATATGTAATGATTTTGTTGTTAAAGTTTACTATACAAAATTTGAAATCTCTCAAAGGAAACAAGTGCTTTTAATGTGGTTGTACTAAAATCATTTATGTATTCTTCAAAACAAGTGTTAGTTTCTTAAAAGTCATACGAGAAATTGGAAGGGGTAGGGTATGTATCCTTCTCTATGTTAAATAAATTCAAATTGTTGTGTGAATGGGGTTGTAACACCCTTTGTTTTCATCTTGAGAAAATGGAGTCCTCTCCTAGTCACTCACATATTTTAAGTTGTCATAAGAAAAATAGGTTATTTTCCTTAAGATGTGAACATTTCATTTTAAGCAGTGTGATAATATAGTTTTAGCAAAGCATTAATAGATGAAACAACCATGCACATTTGGGATGTTAGTGTTATGTTATACTTGAGGCAAGAGTGCATGTCTAGGAAGACTCTAACAAGGGTTGAAGAGGTGGAATAGTTGTGAAGCAAACTTAATACATTTGGCGAGTTTCATGAAGGCAACTTGGCACTGGTATTAAGTGAACATTCCTTTATCAATGTTGATACCCTCGCCTTGGCACAACCATTTTGCGAGATGAAGAAGAAATGTGAAATACATGGGTGACCCACTAAAGAAGTTGGCAAGGTTGTTGCAACATATATAGATGGTTATATCATGTTTCAAAAGGAGGTGTTGGAACTTGGAAGGTGACCATAGGAGTAGATTTGTCATGGAGTTCCAAGCAGTTGCAAGGATCTGATAAGGAGCAAATTATTCAAATCCAACAAATAGGCCATATTGGGTTAAGATATTACTAGTTTTGGATATCCAAAGTTGAAGGTGCATTTTATGGCAATGTAGTCTAAGAACTTGGGTGCATGCCATATCTTAATGGTATCTTGGACTTTTGGTGTGCGTTAGTGAAGTTAGTGAATTGTGTTTAATGATCACTAGCTAGAATGTGTTGTGTGAAGGCAAAAATCCCACAAGTTAGAGATGACTTAACCATTTGGCATCGTAAGGTGTGTTATGCCCTAGTTTGGAGGAGACAACTGGAACCATCTTAGAGTGTGATGGGTTGTGCCATCAACTTAGGTCCACTTACATGGGTTGAGGTGTAAAGGTACCCTGTGAGTTAAGGAAAATGATTACTATGCTTACCTATTTTAAAGTGTTTATGATATAAGATTAATGATTTTTTGTTGGAGAATGGGATAGGAAAATAAGAAAGGTGAGGTGTTGAGGTTTGTTGTAAATTAATCAAAAGGAAGTGAAAATGTCTCTTTTTAGGAATATTGTTCAAGATGTCTCTTCAAATAGGACTAAATTTTAGTTGTGGCTAGGGATTTAGCCTCAAAAGCATTGATTGGGTACTCTAGAAATCCAAGACCTAACATATCTTAGTTAGTCCATTAGACAGAATCATCTTGGGAAAAGGTTGCAAAGGCTAAGGTGAAAATCTCCCCTTTTTAATGTGGGTTTTAAAACTTCCATTTGAGAATGCTAAAACCAAGGTCACAATCTTGAAAGGAGATCCTTGATATTACCAAAACTCAATGCCAATGCTTAACCCATGGTGGGATACTTTCTATTTGGGTTTGGCCTTGATTGACAAGATCTATCTTTGGGTCAATTTATCAGTTTGTCATTTCATTTCCATGTTGACCAGAAGATCTTAAGGGATATAGGGGATAAAATGGTTATTTTCAATACCCCTCCCTTGAAACCCTGTAAGATGATGGTGTGCCCCATTTTGTTATCGTAATATTCAACCACAAGCTTTCTTGTGAGGATGTCGTTGAAGGGACAGAATTCAAAGGAAGTGGAAAAAAACAAAACTTCATGTTGAGTCAAAGGAGTATGTATTAGAGGTGTCTATAGAGTTCTTAAAAATGGTAAATGGGAATGGAGTTTACCTCCTATTTCAATGCCTTCTATTCCACCATTTGAGGTGCTAGAGGGCATTGAATTTAAGGGCCATAGGTGAGAGTTCACAAAGATCTTAAAAATTAGAAGGTAGGTGTGATTTAGTGTAGGATTGATTCTTAAATAGTTTATTTTTTAGGTGATATTTCATAGACTTTGTTGCCATGGAACCCTAGTGGATAGTTCATAGCATTTTGGTCATGTTGTGACATCTACGACATTTGAATGAGACGCGCTCATACTCTAAAGTATTAAGAGAAGTGATGCATTGATGTTGGAGTTTCATTTCACCCCATAACTTGTCTCTGATATCTAAATTTACCAATACCCTCACCACCTTCATCTTCACTTAGTATTTTAAAGTGAGGTTGACCTCTAAGCTTTCCCCCTCTTGTTCCCAATTTCTTTGAGAGCCTGCTTCAACCAGAATTGTACATTTAATCGCAGAAGCTAAACCTAGATAGGGGCCTTGTCTAGCCTCTCTCGAGCGGTATAAAAAAGAAGAGTCCAATGCTTAAGCATGAAAGGGGTTGAGTCAATACTCCAAACCTTATTCAAACCCATTGAACCTCTTTAGACTTGTTGAAAAATAAAATGAGACAACCTATTACAAGTATCATGTCAAGGAGTGTTAGGGAGTGCCATGAAAACACAAGGGAGAACTCGTTCAGAATTCATGGAAATGAATGAATAAGAGTATGTGATAGATAGTGATAATGAGTCCCAGGTGTGTTAAGGAGAAAGTGACAAGGTGTTATGCTAGGCAGTGCCAAGGCATGTTAGAGTGCTAGGGCATGTTAGGGAGTGTTAGGGTGTGCTAGGGAGAGCCAAAGCATGTCAAGGAATCCAGGGGATGCTATCATGTGCCACATAGGGATTGCCAAGGGATTATTAGACATGCCAGGTGTTATGGAATGTCAAGATGTAAACTATGTTTCTTAGTTGTTTTATGGCCACAGTTGGATGTGAGCCTTGACTTGGTAACTTGTTAAGTGGGATGAGTTGAGATTGGAAATCAGTAGCTTAAGATGAGTTATAGGTAGTTCTTAGGTGAACAAGGCATATTTTATTTATGGTAATCATAATTTTGTCAATTTTTTGTAGTTGAAGTAGGACTTGGTTGGGTTCCCAAGTCCCAAAAAAAGTAAGGGTAGTTGTGTGGGCATTATAGATAATGAGTGTCAGGGCATACCAAGGAATGAAAAGGTGTGCTAACACATGCCAGACAGTGTTAATGCATGTTGAGGAGCGATAGGAAGTGTTAGGGCATCACAAGGGATAAATATGTCAAAATGCATGGAATGAAACGAATAAGAGTGTGTGCCAATGAGTGTCAGTGAATTCTAAGTGTCCCAAGGAAGAAGTATGTTAGGAGAATTTCATAATAGAATTTATAGGAGGCAAGACTGTGGTTTCAATAAGGGGATGGAAAAAACAGTTTCAAACAAAGGGAGACTTTGGGTTGGGCACAACACAGTTTTGCCAATGACTTGGTTGGGTTCCCAAGCCATAAGAAAAGTAAGGCTATCAATGAGGGCATGACAACTACGAAGTGCCAAGGTGTTCCAGGGAATGCTAGGAAGTACGAACACATGCTAAGCAGCTCCAAGGCATGCTAGACATGCCAATACAAGCCAAGTGCTAAGGTATGATAAGATGTTTCAGGCGTCAGGGTGTGGCACCAAGGAATGCTAAAGTGCTAGGGT
>APFE031294357.1:0-13077 GCA_000404065.3 Pinus taeda
TGTTGTCAAGTTTAGATTCAAAGATATTGCTAACAGTCTTCATTATGAAAACTTGGGGTTGTAAGTTTTCCTTCAAGTAAATATAAAACTGCCTCCTTCTGTTATAACAAAGAAAAGCATATGAAAAAATAAAAATGAGAGTATTGAATCTCATTCATCAAATATATCACAAAGTCAGAGTTGCAATTATTATGGATATCACATAAATAACAAAGACAAGTTTAAAGAGCTCTCAATGTATATTATGGAAATCATCTATAATATTAGTACTTGAGTGAAAGAGGATGCTATCACATCAAAACACACACACACACATATTTCAAGACATTATTACTATTATATCATGTACTAGCCTTCATTTTTGTTATATACCTACTTATTATAGTGATCCTAGGCTCCATAAAGGCATCCCTTAGAACCAAAATTTACAAAAGACATTTTCTTTCCTAAAGATAAGAACAATACCTAAAATTACTATTAAATGTCAACTAAAGATTAAAAAATATTCTATCTCTATCACTACTAAAGAAAATTCATTGCTTGTAATTTGTGCCCCTAGTATGAACTCTCACTCAGGAAAGAGTCCTTCCTTCTCAATATAGCTTCTCTAGAAAGCTTCTCCACCTTTGAATTGAAAAATCCATAAATATACATAAAAGAAAACTCAGCAAACCTATTTTTTAACTCTAGAATTTGATTCATGGTTGGGCCTAGAAGCATGCCTTTTATTCTACATTTGTCATTTACCCAATTCATTGATATCTTGGAGTCTTCATATACTTGTAGTTCCCTTCAACATTTTTCTACCGTTGTATTTAAAATGAGCCATAATGCATAAAACCTTAGAATGTTCTTGTGCATTTCACAACAACATATTTTAAATAAAAGAGGTGGTTTGATTCAAGGAAAACAACCACCCTTATCCCACAAATACATGGTTATCCTTGACATGCCCATAAAAAAAACCCCAAAATTTCGCAAAATCAATGGTTGGTTCTTTGAGAATTCTTTGAGAAATTTTTTATTGGAGACTTCCATCTACCTTCAAAAGAAGTTATCATTTTGTGAGGTACTTGTGCTTGAGTCAAAACAATTCCTTAAAAAATCAAATTATTTTTTGAGATCTAAATCCTGAAAACTACAACATAAGGAAAACCCTTGAAGGCTTGTTTAGGTTTGTATGATTTCCATGAATAGAAATAATTAACTAGTGACACTTGATCCCCTTTATTTCTCCCATCTGTGATTCGCAGGGCTTCATTTAACACCGATCTATTAGAAAGAATAAGTGAGGAACAAGTGGTCCACAATTTCTTTTCTACCTTTACATTGAATATGTTAAAATATAGACAAGAATGGAGCAGTCGCAAGCAAGAAAAAATATGGCTGATAACTATTTATGCCCTCTTAAACTCATTGTATTGATCCCTTGATCTCAATTTATAGTACACGAATTTTATCCATACTTGCTTTTATTTTGGCCATGGTCTATCTATCTATCTATAAAACCTTAAGGAAACCCCTTTCTTTTGAGAATATCAAGATGGAGGGTGGTTCAACTACCAACCACAATAGTCACCAGTAATCCAAAGGACTCAACCAAATTTGAATCTATGATAATGACCTCCTTGTTGACAACATGGCTTGGGTAGATGGTTAAACCAATTTGTTAAAATTGAACACAAATTAGAGACATAAAAATGTTTCCATTGGGAATTGCACTTTAGAGCCACAACCTTCACATGCTTAGACTATGGTTGAATATTCTATAGCATCACCAACATTAACCATACAATTTCAAAGTGCACACACAATGTTGGAACACAAAATCTATCATGCAATGAGAAAAAAAGGTAGAAATTTTTCTTTGAAGATATATTTTACAAATTTGAAAGTAGATTTCTCCATCCAATAATGAATTTTTCGTCAAAACAAGAAGCGACTTGAACACCCTCACACCTTGAGCACAAATGAGACAAAAGAAGAAACTGACGTAAAATCCTTTATGTCATTTTCAACACATTATATTGATCTCATAATATGAATTTATAGTACATCAATTTTGACCATTTTGGATCTAGATCTCACTGACATCGCATCAGAGGATAATGCCAACACCTCATCAAAGATAAGGTTTACACTCATGACAATCATGGTCTTAAACTTTGTGATTGTCTAGACACTCAAAGTATAACACAATTGAGCTAACCCTTGGGGCATTTTAAAGTTGAAGGACATGGGGATAGACTTTGATCCACTTTATGTGGGATGGGTGACAAGATAATTTAATTAATTAACTAGCTTAATCATTTTGAAAACATGGGGGTGTGCTTTGATTCACTTATTTGTGCATGCATTACAATATCATTAATATAATCTATTTGAGTGTTGGCTCCAAAAAAAAACCCTCACATGAATTCAACCTCACTTAATGGTGAAAACTCCTCATTCCTCACCATTTGGTCCAAGCCTTATGGGATTCAAATTTGAAGTTGTGCAAGTGGGCTTTAATCCATAGATGGGTCCATGGGTCATATAATCATTTAGTAATAATCTATTTGGGTGCAATCAAAAGTTTGAATACTACCTTAAGGTGACTCCATAGGTCTAAGAAAATTTCCCATAAGAGTCAAACCTTGCTCAATGGTGACAAACTTGTTGCTCCTCATTATTGGATCCAACCCTTTTAAGTTTAAATTTGGAGGACACGAGGGCCACAAACCATTCAATATAGAACTTAAATTTGAAGGACATGGATGCCACAAGATCATGTAAATATAATCTCTCTTGCTGCAACCACAATTTGATCACTACCTCATGGTGACCCGATGGCTTTAACGAAAGCCTTCACGAAAACTGAACCTTGCCTAATAGTGACAAACTTGTCACTCACTATTAAATCCAACTTCACTACACATAATGAATTCATATTCCTTCAAATTTGATGAGCACGAATAATGGTCATTGTGACAAATCCCTTGAACCAATTGGCCTCCTCCTCTTCACAAACGAGGTATTTTCAATTTATTCCTAATCTTTTAACCAAATTTAAACACTTTGCCTCCCCCTCTTCACAAGCTTAGAATTTCATTTTGTTGTTAATTTTTTAAAACTAAAACAAGAATATACCACAAACTTCCCTTATGACAATTTATCCCCTCATTTCAAACCTAGTATTTAAAGGTTTGATGAGATCAATGAAGAGTAGGTCTTGCACTCTCTCCATTGAGCTTCAACTCCCAACTCCCCAATAAGATTCTGGCCTATTTTAACAACACTAAAAAGGTAAACAACTCCGGAGTGAAATAGTGTATCTTTGGACCTCTTAACCCTTGTTAAGTCATTAATCTCCGGTGTCCCAAAAGACCACTAAATTGTTTGTGTAAAAGTGGTCTTAATACCATGAATCTATCCCAAAAAAAAACTTAAAAGTGGTTATGCTTTAATTTATTCTTAATCGTTATAATGATTTGTCTCCCCCTTTGTCTTGTATCTAGAAATTCGAAGTGGTTCCACTTTAATATGTCTTAATCCTTGTAATGATATATTTCTGATGTTGTGATGCATTTAAGCCACCCACAATCACTAGCGTGAACGTGGATGGATCATGGCGACAAAAAAATTCTCCATAAAACTTCAGGTGAAGAAGAAACTTCACTCTCAAACTCCAATGGAGACAAAGCAATCCTCCATACAGTTGCAGTAAGTATGAAATTTCACTATCAAACACCAATCTTAACAACCATGCTTGAGGTTGATGGAACTTTGCCTCTTAACTTCAGCGGGTCCCATGATTTTGAAGCATTGCTAAGTTACGAAAGTATATACACATCAAGTACAAAGCTAACGAAAATGTTAATAGCAGTCCTTGTTTTGTAATTCAAATCGAATTAGCTCGTACAGTTTTAGCAAATTAATTAATAGCATCACAACAAATCTTTCAAATGTTCTGGAAATTGGCGGTGAAATCTTAGAAAACAATGCAAACCAGAGACAAATGAACTTTGCCGAATTAATGGGTTTGGTAAGCTGCGCCCCTCCTGAATTGGAACGTTTGAAACTTGCAAGACATGAAGTTAATGGCGTGTCCCATGCCCAATATTAGATTGACCCAGGCTAAGATTCATTTTCACATATTCATCTTAACTTCAAATTTTGAAACATAATTATTAAGGTGATTGAGATTAAGATCCATTTTCACAGATTCATATTAATTTCAAATTTCGAAACATATATATATTTTTTAAAGAAAGTAGGTTAAGATAAATGCTTAAACAGTAAATTTAGTTTCAGTGATCTTAAATCTGACATTAAGATCATTTCTTTTGAATATAAAAGATTGGAGAAAATTGTATCCTGTAAATTTACAACAAATATAGAATATGGAAGTTTATTGTTATATCTGTTTATATTTATTATAGAATATTTTGAAATCTGTAATTTATTATAATTTTTTTTTTAAATCTGTCTGAAATTAAACGATTATAAAATAGTTACTCAATAAAATAATTTTAAAAATCTCAAAACATAAACAAAGTAACTGTTTACTCATGTTTTAGATTCCTGTGTTATGGATGAAAATTTATTGACTCTCAAATATTATTTTAATTCTTTACATTCCCAGCAAATCCGTACAGAACAAGTGAACAGATGGAAAGAACAACATCATTTTGTCACAGTTCACAAGCATGTTTTACTATTTGTTCTGTGTTTCTATACACATGGCATTTTAGTGAAGACATTCATTCTCAGTTGAACAGCATGAAAGACTGAAGGATAGACTTCATATGGGGTTGTGAAAAATGCAGGCCACACCACACCACACCAGATGTTGTCCAGCTATTAAAACTTGCAAGACCCCTTTGCAGCAAAGCGTTGAAGTGGATCTCTCTAGGCTTGTCAGATTACTTAATGGTTTAGTGCATGCGCGCAATGAGTATACGTTCTTTTGCA
Organism: Pinus taeda; assembly: GCA_000404065.3. Classification (NCBI taxonomy): domain Eukaryota; kingdom Viridiplantae; phylum Streptophyta; class Pinopsida; order Pinales; family Pinaceae; genus Pinus; species Pinus taeda. The sequence continues at coordinate 4,954 of APFE031294357.1, forward strand.
AACTGTATCTTATTATGTCGAACACTACGCTAGTTTAGGGATAAACTATATATATATATATATAATTTACACAGTTTTTAATGCCAGACATTCCAAACGGACGGAGCAAGTTGTTAAGACAAAAGCAAAGGTTTGGTACCATTACCTATTTCATGTTTGATAGAGATGAAATCAGACCAATTCAGAATCTTCCAAATTACAAACCTAAGATGACATAACTTAAAATGGAAGCTTCCCATCCGATTTAATTGTACAAAGGTATCCTCCTGTAAAGACTTGTTAAATATTGTCTGTGGAGGTTTCAAAACATGCAGTTGGCTACAATTTGTAGTGTTACGAAAATGATTTTGGATCAAAGGCTTCACATATGAAATTTTGTCTTGCTATATCAAGTAAATACATATATTATGTAAATTCAATAACAAAGTTGTTTTCCCGAGTATATTTGCAGAAATTTAACATTTATTTCTAAGATTCGAGCTTGTAACTTTCTCCAATCAGAACTTGCTGGAATGTTTAGCCTTCAAAGTAGCAAATCTAGTGGGTTTAGTGAGAGCAATGCTAGTTGAGCATACATGTTCTATGTATTGTTTGCGTGACTTGAACCCACGTGATTTCAAGTCTTTTGGCGTGATTTTGGTCCTTTTAACCATAGCATCAACATTTGTCTTTTTTGTTTTCTGTGGAAATTAAAACATTATGAATAAATATCAAAATCCACATAGATATAATGAAAATATGCCGACCATGTAATGAATATGAAAAGACAATGCATTGAATAGCTACCAATAAATATCAAAATCTATATACATATAATGAGAATATGAAGAACATGTAACAAATATGAAAAGAAAATGCATTAACTAATCATAAAAAAATATGATGTTGTTATTATGACCTAAGATATGTAGTATATAACTTACCTCTCTTAATTTATCTTGAAGTCTAGGTGAATGCCGCAATGGTTGAGAAGAATGTGATTTTTGCTGAGTATCATGTCCACCATCATACATGTGCAAAGGTGTTTTAGGAGATGTATATTCATGACTCTGACATTAGATTATACATAGATATAAGTATGACTCAAATAGAATTAAATGTAAAAATATGCTAAATTTATAAGAGTATAGATAAATATAATCTTACCTTGCATTGTGACATTGGACGTGAAGATGGTTCTAGCATTTGAACCATTTCATTTCCATTCTTCTTAAGACTTCGACAAGGGGTTTTCATTGATTGTGATGGTTCCAAAGGGAACACCTGCACCATAAATAAGAAATAACACACACACACATAATCAAAACAAATCAAGGATAACGATATATAATACAAAACATCCATTTCTCATACCATCATTATGGTAAAACATAACAATTTATATATTAATGTTTTTAGTGGAATAGGCTATATGGATTAAAAACTTACTGGCCCAATAACCCCTTCAAAACCTTGAAATCTAGGTGAGCGCCGTAATATTTGGTGGCTTCAACTTGGGGAATTTTGCTAATTAGGCTATGCATATCAATAACAATGAGAAATTAGTATACAATTATAATAAATATAAATATTATTTAATGTTAAAATGTCTAAAAAATTAATATATGCAAAAAAATGAACTCAACTGTGTTGTCATTGTCTTGATTAGTTTCATCAAAGTTTAATATATGGTTGTGCCCATCTAATCCTTCTTCCCCCACATCATCAGGAACCTCAGTCCTTACTTTCTCTTTTAAAGAAATCTCTATGTGATTCATTGTCTCCATACGTCTACGAGGTAGACTCTGATCCCAACGTTGAATTTTTTCACAAATCCTTTGCTTTGAAGTATCATTAAGCTGATCAAATGTAACAACTGGCTGTGAAAACAAGTTACAATGAATTTAGTCCACAACAATAAATTAATATTAATAAAAAACATATACAGATAAATAGTAATAAATACTTACAACTGAAAGAATTTCTTCATTGAAAATATTAATAAAAAAGCATATACAAATAAATACTAATAAATACTTACAGATGAAAAAATTTCTTCATTGACAGATCTTTTATATGCTTGTTGTCGTGCACGACATAGCCTTGCATCTAAATCATAATGTATTTTGGCATTTTGCCTTTTCACTGCACTTGTAGATTTGACCACCCATGTAGTATTTGCATCTCTTACTCGACCTCTTTGACGTGGAGGAATTGGTGGGAGATTGTGGGTGGTAGCCCGATGATGATTAAGGCCAGATAGCTTAGATCGACTCAAGTTCCCCACAACCACCAACAAGACAAGTGAACAATTGCTTGGTGCCTTTGATAGTTACCTCCCATTCATGTCTATTTTCCTCCATTTTCTTATTTCCTTATAAATGAATATGTAAACAATAGTGTTGTTAAAAACATCATAAAAACACTTTAAAATAAAAATCAATATTCATATCTATTTTTTTGTGGTTACCATAACTATCAACTTTTATAAAATATAGGCCAAAATATTTAAAGCATATCTACTACCTTCCCTCCAATACCCTTATTCTCACTCCCACTAAATACTTCACAATGTCCATGACAGTTCCCATTTCAAGAGAAGTTAGATATTGCACATATAAGATAAGATACTACCACATTATAAGTAGGATCATCACAAATGTATTCTCTGTTGAACAATGGACTTACTGTTAGTCAGCAACAAAGACGGATGCTTCACCAGTAGCTTATTCCACCATAGGGCAAGGAAATAAAAAATATATGCCCTGAAATATTCATATAATATATTATAGAATTGTGTTATTTTTATACAAGTATTTATTAAACCAAGGGATCATTTTATCAGGGGTAAATATTGATTTTTAATTATAATATAAAATAATAATGTCTAACTACTCTTTCGGAATTACGAAATGCATTAGGACATTATAATTCTATTTATTCATTTTCATTAAAACCTACCAAAGTTAAAAAAAAATTGAAATATGTAAGACTAATAAAATTCTATGTAAGACTAACTAATACCACCACCCTCTTATAGTGATGCTATAACATTATGGATATTGAAATCACCCACTGCGATCATTTTGGAAGCATCAATCTATGGCGTGTAAGGTCCATATTATGTGATAGCATGTCTATGTCTTTTTGGGTGGAAATGGTATACTGTAATTTTGTAATATACAGTAAAAAATGGTTCGCTATACTATTTTTAATTTAAAGAGTATTTTACACGATAGGGAAGGTTAACTATTTAAGTGTTCTTTTAATGGTTACAATTACAATTAAAATTCAACTGTATAAACGGATTTTATAAAATGTAATGTAAAAACGGATTTTTTGAATACTTTTATTACCATTAATACAATCTCGATGTCTATATAAAATTAATACAAGCTTGATATTTATTTAAAATAACGCGTAAGGTGCAACTCATTGAAATCACAGAACCTAGAAACCCACGACAGCAGTATGGATCATTTTCATTCTCGAAACGAACTGCCCAGGAGCATGGTATTGAGAAGTGCAATGGAAACCAGCCGTGTCTGCTCACAACGGGAGAAAAAAAAAGAACCCAACTGTTCTCAGTACGGGAAATTCAAGAGGAAATAAGAGGGTTGTGGGATATAGATACTCAACTATAACCGGATCCAGATAGAAGTCGCATTTGGAGAATTCATAGGCATGCCACATGAGGAGAAATAAAGTTGAATTTAGCATAGGCCAGAAACAGGTTGCACATAATGTTGAATTCATTATGCTAGATTCGGTCTGATTCTAGGGAAGGCAGTACATACCTTGGCACGTAACAGTCCTTACGATGCCAAGGGCAGAATTGTTATTCCTGATCACGATCAACCCGTTAAGCTTCCTCTTTATTTAGACATCTAATGTTACACACGAAAAAAATCTACCAGTTATTTTAGTTAGCATCCCCAGATTGGGAAAGGTCTCTCGAACCTTGTCCAGACTTAGATTCCCTTTTGCTTATATAAATATGTACTCTGAAAATATGATTATAGACAGTAGACAGTGGGCAGAATTTATTTCTGAAATAACCGGATCCAGATAGAAGCAACATTGAAAAGGAAATGGAAGCAAATAGAGGTAAGTGGGATCTGTAATTAGAGCGTTACCAAAGCCGGTTTGTAGCAAAAATCATCAAACTCTGCTACTTCGAAACTCTGTTCGCCGCAGGGATCCCCAAAGTCTTGAATTTCGCCGCTGCTCTGGCTTTCAGCTGTCGATGTTTGCAGGGTCTCAATTGCCGGGGATTAGCCCTGAATCAAATACATTATTGAGTCTGGTTGGTGGGCGTATTAAACATGGTACTTGGGAGTAATTAAGTGGTTGGTAAAGCGCATTAAAACCATAAACCAGAGGCGGGCAGGCTAGATTACCTTTGCGGTGAGGTCAAGCACGGGTAGGGAGGCATCGCCGGAAAACATGCATGGATGCATGAATATAGTATGCGGTGAGGCACCGCCGGAAAGCATGCATGGATGCATGAAAATAGTATGCGGGATGTGAAATTCATAACATGCGGTGATGTCAAAACCATGTCAGGGGTGTAAGGACTATAGCATTAACTATGCTATAGTCGCACAAATAAGACTCGCCAGCAACTTAGTGTAGCTAACTATATTAATTGAGATCTACGCGTTTCACTATGAACATGATAGATATGTGATATCGGGTAAATATACGGGCACGTGATTCCATAAGCTTAGATATACGTAATGAATGAATAGTGGAATTACGTAATAGATATACGTAATTCCATAAGCTTAGATATACGTAATTCCATAACCAAAGCCTTATGTAGTTAAATGTAAAATTATTATGTAGGTTAGTATATATTTTTTAATATTCATATTTTTATGTTATATCAGTTTATTTTGCGTATATATTATATTGGGTAATGTATATGATAAGTAAAAATTTAGATTGTTTTAAATTAATAATTGGAAAAATAAATAAAATAAATAAGAAAATGTTTTATAATATTATTTAAAATAATTTATTTGATAAAAAATTTAACGATTTTTTAATATTATGATTTTTATTTATTAATGTTTTATGTTTTTTTTATAAAAAATAATCAATTTTATTTGAAATTTATATTTTTATAATTTGAAATATTTTTTATTTTATAATAATGATTTAATGTAAAATTTATAGTAATCAAACATTAACTCAGATTTACTCTCACAACAAATATAATATTTATATAAAAAATATAAGAATAATACCATATAGATATATTTTTGTGTTAAAACTAAGAAAAAAAATGCATAAATTTACTTAAATGAACATACAAGTCTATATATCTTTACCTGTGGTTTGAAGAGGTTAAGAAAGTACCATGATGGGTTAAGGACATCAATCTCACTCTTGTAGTACTTTAGTTAGTCCAAATATGACATTGTCCAACCTAAACTATTCATGACATATACAAGGGTAATGTGAATAGGCTTCCACTTTTACATGGTTTTGGAGGTCTTTAATTTTATAACAATTTAAATTAATCTAAGTCTTAGTCAATATATAAAAAACTTCATATTCTTATTTTATTCAACATTAATTAGGAATGGAGGTCTTTAGCTTTATAATCATTTAAATTCATCTAAGTCTTATTCAGTAAATCAAAGACTTCATATTCTTATTTTATTCAACATTAATTAGGAAGTCAAAAAAATCCAAGTCTACCTTATACAAGGTTTTATGGTTACCGTGTAATATATGGTGTACAATTAATATATAATAATTTATCCTTAAGAAAAGCTACAAATCCCAAGGTTACCTTAAATTGGGGTTTATGATTACTATGTAACATACTTTATATGCTAGTAGTCTTTAAGCATGACCTTTTGGAAAGTTTTCCCATTTATTTTCCAATTTAATTTGTTTTCATAAAAATCATAAGTTTGACAAGTGAATTCTTCAAAATCGCAGCACCTTTTGACGGTGTTGAATCCATATATGTATTAAAAAAGACTAGTTTAAACAACACAAATCAATATTTGACCACAAACTTTTTCACCAGCTAGAAATCTGCCCAAACTTCAAAAGGTGGCACTTAAAGACTACTCCCTTTATATGTAGATACCTTAAACTAGGGTTTATGATTACCCTATAACATATTTTGTATAATTAATGTATACAAATTTAACTATAAGAATAGTTATAAATCCAACACTATCTTAAATTGGGGTTTATAATTACTATGTAGCATATTTTATATGTAGATGGTTTTGGAGATTTTTAAATCTATAACCATTTAATTAATCTAAAGTAACTATCAATTACTTTTACATAAGAGGCATGTACTAAGCAGCTATGCTGCATATTACACTTGTTTTTTAATTGGTACCAATTGCACCTTGCAACGGTTGTATCCATTATCGAACTTTTTTTTGTTCAATTTTGGCAACACTATTTTACTCACACTTTTAATAATTTATAGGTATATGTGACTTCAGGGTTGTTGAATATGCTCTTGGTGTTGTAGTGGTAGCAGAAATATTTTATCTCATTATTCTAACATGTTACCTATCCATTAGGATTTTAAAAAATGATTAATTATTGGTATATATACTCTTGGTATTATAGTGGAAACCTACAAATTTGATCTTGGGACTAGCCCAATTTAGTTATAATGTGTTATCAATTCACCATGGTTTAAAAAGAGAAAATTAATTATGTTTTGGGTTTTAGCTTTGGGGGTTTGGAACAATGATCTTCTCCCCTCCACTCAAGTTCAATTCTTGCAAAGAGATATGTTGGTGCATTGTGATAAAAATCTAGCAAGTTCTCTTTTATTACCTTCTCAATGCTAGGTTCAACACCTATACTGTCAACATGCTATTTAGTGATCATTACCTCAGGCTTCAATAAATTAATAAGAACATTGACATAGAGACTAAAACCAACACTCTTAAGAAAAAAAATATACATGTAAAAATTTTCAAAATTCAATAATTAAATTAAGAAAAAAAAATAGTAACTATATAATCTTATTTTTAAAACTTAATTTTCAAGTATATAATAATTCTCACACAAATATAATAAAACCTGGAAAAAAAAAAAAAAAAAAATCCATTTTTACAAATCATTATGTTTGATATCTTTATACACAAGATGCTTCTATCATTTAGTATAGCTCAATCGGTCAAGCAAGGCTTTCTTTTAAAATTGACGGTCATTTAGTATAGCTCAATCGGTCAAGTAAGATTTTCTTTTAAAATTGACAGTGTTAATTTATTTGCAATTTGATTTTTATTAATAATTAAATTGGTTTTCTAAGCTAGAGAATTTCATTTAAATGGATAATTATTTTAAAATAATTATAATTATTACATTAACATGATTTTGGATAATTTTAATAGATAAATATTTCCACACGATAGATATAATCTGAAAGCGTTTTAACTTAATTTATAAACTAAGTTATATACCATTTAAATTTATTAATTTCTTTATGGTTTTATTTATTTTTTTTTAAGTCAAAAAAGGTATAATTTCATTTCAAAATTATAAAATTATTTTTCCCTTACATATTTTCCCAAAATTTTTCAGGTAAGTGATATTTCAAAGCTTTCCAAAAAAAAAAAGGGAAGTTTCTCTTTATCATATTTATTATTCAAGAGAAAAGAATTAAAAAAATAATAGTCTAATACGATTTTAATATCCAGAAATCAAATAAATAATAAGTTCAAAATTTTTCCGAAGTAATATTTGATAAGTGATAGTAGTAATGCTTATAGTAGAAGTACATTAAATTTTAAATTTTTGTTATAAAACATGAATTAAAAAATAGCCCAGAGTAAGCTTATAGTGGAATGTTATAAAACATGAATTAAAAAATAGCCTAGAGTAAGCTTATAGTGGTAAATTATAAAAGCTTAATATACAACATTTTTCTGGATTACGGTTGTATAGCTTCTACAAAATAAATTAAATATCTTTAATGTTTAGTAAAATATGAAAATTTAGTAAAAATACATGTTTCCTAACAAATTTATCTACTTTCCTACTGTTAAACACACATGGGGAGCGAGAAAGATGTAAAAGATAAAACATGCAATACAATTTTATTAACAATTTGATATACATTTATAGTACATGTGGTGACCGTTGGGATTC
>APFE031294366.1:0-10611 GCA_000404065.3 Pinus taeda
AAATTACATACATATATTCATAAATAAACATTCATACAACTATTCATATATAAGCAATTCAAACAAGTAAATACACAATTCAACAAAACACACGGTCAAAACCACTCACATATACATGCAATTCAACTAAACACACGATTTCACAATTTAAAATGAATAAACAAAGATGGTACACAATTTTAATTCAAAATATCAACATAAATACATAAACATTTTCAAAATCTGAAAAATATACATAGAAACTCGAATAAGTAAATATGTATCCTACTATTTAACCAAGTATATACATGCAGTGGTGTCATAACCCTCCATAACAATATTGCAAATAAAAAAAAAAAATTAATTATTACATAACACGTTTCAATAGTTGGGGCTTATCATGGTGGTTGGCTTGGTCATTCCGGTTGCGATTAATGTATATGGATACGACATATCTCATTCTGACAGTTGATTGTCCTTAGTTGATTGTCCCGGTACATACCAATCTGCTTGGCGATAGATGATGGCGCTCCTTAGGTGACACCTGTCGTTCTGAGTCCATGCCAACGATCAACAGTGACTGAGCCTTGAGTTGGTAGCTGGGGGACTTAAATGCCACCGTCCCGCCATGCCGTCCCTTGGGATCCTCACTGTGATCATCGGTCAGGATTGTTTTCCAACGATCGAACGGTGGAAAGTTGTACTGTCTCGGACAGAGAGATATTTAGGGTTCATTTTACGCGGCTTGGGTCATTTTGTTCATTGCTCCACTCTGTGGATGCAGTCTCCGCTCCAGCGCCGCTTCCACACCCAGGAGGCCATTGTTATTGCACGTCTGGTTCATTTCCACCAGCGTAGATGGGGAAACTCCAGAGATGGTCTGATGGCGGCGAAACCTTCTTTGCTCCCCGCCCTTAGATTCGTCTGCAACAGGTAACGCGTCCCTTCTAATTTTGTTTTTTTTTTTTTTTTTACAACACTCAATCATTAATTTACAATATTTATGGGCAATTTTTAACTACTGTTTAACCACCGATTTACGCAGGGTAGCAAGTCGACGAGGCTGCGGTTGCAGGGTTCGACAGTGTCTCGACCTCCACTTCCCTTATCCGGTAAGTACCTTAGCGCCGTGGTCTGCACTCATAATTCCACCTGGAAGTTCGACTTATATGGTTTGCTTCTGCCAGGGTTTGTCAATCTCATGATTATTTGGCATATGGCTGCACCTCCGCAAGATTTCCTTTCTGTCACTGTTTTAATTATTTGGGATTAAGGCCCATGTTGCCGTTTAGAATAGCTGGTCATAGGGTTTTGACTTTGGTCCTGGTCTGTCATTCAGTTCGGCTCGAATGTCTGTAATTTATGTGGGTATTCAAATGGCAATTGTATGAATTCGGTATTTTAAAGGCCGAGGTTAATATATTGAGATTATGGGTTTACCTTTTATTGTCGAACAGATTTCGCATACCCAGGTCTTTTGATTTTATTGATATACTGTCTAGCATCTTTATATCTGGTTAGCGCACGGTGTCGCTCCTCTTGAGCCACCAAGTTTCCTCATAATGTGCGCTGGTTGATTACTTCTATATTAATGGATTATGCCGAGGGTTTTGGTTGCAGTCCTGCTTTTTCTAACAAATTGCCGCCTCTCGAAGGCTAAGCGATACATGGTAATGTGTTAATAATGAACTACTGCATTTCACAGTTACTGGTTTTGATTAATTTTCGATTAACAGATTCTTATGATTAAATCTGGTGTCTTTATATATGGACTGAGGAGGGAGCCTGTTACGTCCAGTAACGGCTATACCTTAAACGGTTTACCACTCCTCGATACCATTTAGAAACGACTGTTAAATGTTCATATCGATTTCATTGTTATATATATTGTTTGTCTTGTTTTTACTGATAAATTTATCCGCCCCGCGGATGATTGACCTTCGGTCTTTGAATGGCATTATGCTACCGCCATACATCCGGGAAGTTCTCCCCTGTATGTGCCGTTAACCGGACCTTCCTACAACTTAGGGTTTCGGCGGTTACTATTTTAGTTCTTGCATAGTTCTCTTATTACCGTATTTCATTTCTTTAAGAAAATCCTTATCAATCGATGCTTCTTAAGAGGCTTCACTTACTGTTTATGAGGAATGTATAAATATGTTCACAGGCCATCGAGTTGTTCTTCTATGGCTGTTACCTTCCGAATGTATGAGAGTTTATTCTGGACCTGTATGATTAAGTTGCTCGTGGTTCTGATACTTGTATAATTATGCCAATGGTTAACTCTACGTTAATGCAGTTTTCTGTAGGAACACTTATATATTTCAAGTGTTACTAAGTAGCATAATATGAACAATCTAATTTCATAACTAGTACAGGTGGTTCGACCATACTATTTTATTTCGACGTTATCATAGCTTCTGTTCTTTATCTTTTCCCATTTAAACTAGTTGAAAACGTAAGACACAGGATATTAATCAATTTCTCACTCTGCTTTCTCTTTTCCACTTTATACTTCACATGTATTTATCAGAGGTATTCATATTTACCAGTACCAATACCGTTATTGCACCAGTTTTGATTTACAGCCTGTAAGCCTTACTTTCAGCTACTATAATCAAAGTTTTATATCTACACATAGTAATTAATCTCCCAGAAACTAATAAAATTACAGATACTTACCTGTCTGTTCTGGTTCTTTATATTCTGCACTTCCACAGTACGCAGAAAGTGGTTGAATGCTTGATGTCCTCCCAGCCACGAGACCAGTCTCCCGAACTGAGTCTCTCCCCCAAGCTAACTTGCCGGCCACAGCCTCAGCAATAAGACACAAGAGTGCCTGCGCTATATGGTCCTCACCAGAGCACATCCTTTCCTGCTTTAGTGCCTCCTCCTTCTTTTCCCCGTTTGTTCATCAACAACCCGGGTCTTTTCTTCTTTCCCCTTTTCTATGGAAAGAAAGAACAGTTAGGGTTTCCGCTAATATGCTGGCAACTGTTTTTCCTTTATGGTTAAGCAGGAAGGTAAATAACTTTCACATAAAGTTATTGTGTGCACATATACCATGTAATTCCTATTATCTCATTTGCACAAATAATATTTTCATCATTTCAAGAAAATAATTTCTTGTTATTTTTATTAACCACAAGGTAAATAACAATTTATTCATGTAAAATGTCTGGTCATTACATCTCCTCCCCCTGAGATTGGACACCGTCTCGGTGTCTCACAGTTCCGAACAGGTCGGGATAGGCCCTTTTCATCATTTCCTCATCTTCCCAAGTGGCCTCGTCAGGTCCAAAATGTCGCCACTGCACCTTAACTTGGGTAATAACTCATTTCCGCAGCTGCACTTCTCTCTGGTCGAGAATGCTCAGCGGTTCGACCAGAACCTCTCCTTCCGGTTCGACCTGCAACACACAATTCCTTGAATTAGTTTCCTTCCCATATATAAATTCTTGCTGAAATTATCGTAACAATCACCCACCTGAATCTCTTGCCATCGAATCACATGCTTAGGGTCATACACATATTTCTTTAGAACAGAAACATGGAACACGTTATGGACTCGGATGTGACTGGGCAGGGCCAGTTGGTAAGCTACTGGTCCGACCCTTGCTAAAATTTCAAAGGGTCCACAATATCGAGGTGCCAACTTAGCACATCCACTCCACTGTAAAGTACTTCTTTTGGCTTGAATTCGAATGTACACGTGGTCCCCAACCTGAAATTCCTTAAATCTTCTCTTTCGATCAGCAAAATTTTTTTGTCTATCTTGGGCAGCTTTCAAATTAACCCGTACCCTTTTTACCATATCTTCCATCTCCTTCAACATTTCAGGTCCTAGACGCAATTTATCTTCTGGTCCTCCCCAACTAGTGGGTGTACGACACTTCCGACCGTACAAAACTTCAAATGGGCTCATTTGTGTCAAGGTATGGTAACCGTTGTTGTACGCGAATTCTACCAGATATAGGTAGTCTTCCCACTTAGTGGGTTGTTGCATGACATAAGCCCTTAGCATATCTTCCACCATCTGATTCACTCGTTCAATTTGCCCATCCGTCTGCGGATGATATGCTGTGCTGAAATTTAGTTGAGTTCCTAATTCTGCAAACAATGTTTTCCAGAAAGCTGAGGTGAATTTCACATCACGATCGGAAACTATTGTTTTCGGTAGTCCATGTAATCTGAATACATTTTGCTTAAAAATATGGGCGATCTGCATAGCTTTATAAGTAGATTGCACCGGTATAAAGTGTGCGGCTTTACTTAATTTATCCACCACCACAAAAATGGAGTCATTATTCCTTTTTGTTCTGGGTAATCCTGTAATGAAGTCCATGGAGATGATTTCCCATTTCCATTCTGGAACTGGCAGTGGTTGTAGCAATCCTGTCGGATGCTGATGTTCAGCCTTGATCTGTTGGCATTCTAAGCACCTTGCCAGGTATTCAACAATGCTTTTCTTCATTCCAGGCCAGAAATATTCTTTCCGGATTGTTGTTATCATCTTTTGATAGCCCGGATGACCGGCGTAATGGCTGATATGAAATTCGTCCATAATCAGATTTCTAATTCTGTGTTGGTTAGGCACATACAATCTTTTCTTGAAGTAAATCCTTCCAGCATCATCTACTTCATAATCTTGTTGGCTGTCCTTTTCTGTAGATTGTTGTATCTGTGATTTCAATTGCTGATATTCAGTATCTTGATCTGCAATTTCTTTTATCATTTCCATGATGGGACTCTCCCATCCACTGAAGGAAACTTCATATAAATTATGTATTTTCCGGCTCAAAGCGTCTGCTACCTTATTTTCCTTTCCTTGCAAATGCTTTATGTCAAAGTCAAAGCCACTTAAAAAGTCCACCCATCTTGCTTGTCTAGCATTTAAGGTAGGTTGGCTGAAATAACTAGTCAAACTGTGATGGTCGGTGTGCAATAAAAATTTCCATCCCATGAGATAATGCCGCCACATCTTCAGGGCATGAATAACGGCAGCCAACTCTAAGTCATAAGCAGAATATTTCTGCTCATGTTCTTTCAGTTTCCGAGACTCGTAGGCAATTACTCTGCCATCTTGCATCAAGACCCCTCCCAAACCTTCTTTACTAGCATCTGTACATACTACATAATCCTTGTTGGGATCTGCTATACTCAGAATAGGTGCTGTAGTGAGCAGGTGTTTCAGCTGCTCGAAACTTTTCTGGCAATTTGGGGTCCAATGAAACAGTTTTCCTTTCTTCTGCAAGGACGTAATGGGAAATGCTACTTTAGAGAAACCTTCCACGAATCTCCTGTAATATCCTGCTAACCCCATGAAAGATCAAACATCTGCTACATCTTTTGGAACCGACCATTCCATTATTGCTTTTATCTTTTCCGGATCTACTGCAATTCCATCTTTTGTGATTACGTGACCCAAATACTGAATTTCTGCTTTGAAGAAGTCACATTTACTAAACTTAGCGTACAGCTGATGTTCTCGAAGGGTCTGCAACACTATTCGGAGGTGTTCGTGATGTTCTTCGATAGTGCATGAGTAAATTAAGATATCATCAATAAATATCAGCACGAACTGGTCCAGATAAGGATGGAAAATACCATTCATTAAGCACATGAAGGTAGCCGGGGCGTTGGTAAGCCCAAACGGAAAAACCACGAATTCATAGTGCCCATACCTTGTCCTAAAAGCTGTTTTTGCAATGTCCTCATCCTTAATTCTGATATTGTGGTAACCTGATCGTAAATCAATTTTTGAGAATACGGTCGTGCCTTTTACTTGATCGAACAATTCGTCGATTCGGGGAAGAGGATACTTGTTTTTAATAGTCAGCTTATTCAATTGTCTATAATCAATGCACATCCGGAGGGTGCCATCCTTTTTCCTAACAAATAATACAGGCGCCCCCCATGGAGACACACTGGGACGGATGTAATTCTTGTCCAGTAATTCTTGCAACTGCATTTTTAATTCTGTCAACTCAGGCACGCTCATTCTGTAGGGTGCTCGTGATACTGGTGCAGCCCCTCGTACCAACTCTATAGTAAAATCTATATTTCTTCGTGGTGGAAGTCCTGGAATTTCTTCCGGAAACACATCCGTAAATTCTTGTATTACAGGAATATTGTTCAAAGATGCAGATTTATCCTTGGAGTTGACATAACCCACTTGAATGGCGTACACTTGACAGCCTTTCCGTACACATTTTACCAACTGATTTGCAGTTATCGGTCGAACCTGCACTGGTCGCCTGATTCCCTGCATTTCCTTACTGTTTCCTTGTTGATCTCTGTAATAAATCACTTTGGTTTTGCAATCAACTAAAGACCAGTGCTTTTCCACCCAGTCCATACTGATTAGAATGTCATAGGAACCCAAAGGGAGTATGTTCAGATCAGCTGTTATTGGCTGGTCTGCTATAGTAAATGAGCAGTCATTGATCTTGGCGGTTACTCGCCGCTTAGCTCCAGTAGCTAATTGTACTAGCCATGGATTTTTAAATTTAGCAGATTGCAGATTACAACGTTCCACTACTTTCGGGTTCACATAACTTAATGTGGCCCCGGGATCAATCAAAACAGATATGGTAAGGTTTGAAATTTTACCTTCGAACTCGACCATGGTTGGTTGATATTCCGCCTGTCGATCCTCCAAGGCTGCATTGATCCTGGGTACGCTTCGACCCACTTCGCCAACAGTTGAGGCTTCATGAATTTGAGACAACTGTTCAGTCCCCTTCCGTTGTGGGCAATTTTTGATGTAGTGAGGTCCCTCGCAACCCCAGCACTGTACAGGGGGTCTTGCTGTCCCCTCATTATCCAATCTGATCTGCTGCTCGCTGACCTTGGAGTTATTTGCGGATCTGAACTTAGATGTAGATCTGGCTGTAAATCTATTGTTGGTTCCTTTGCCAGCTCCTTTATTTCCATTATTGCATATCCCTTTGTTATTTCCAACTGTCTTAAAATTCTTCTTCTCGTTCCATTTCCTGCTAGCAGTTTCCCCTTTTTGTTTACTTTGCTGATAGCAAATTCTAGCCTTGCGGATTACTTCATCCATCGATTTTGGATTATCAAATTCAATCCTTTCTCGCATGTATGGGGGTAAACTGCTAACAAATCGCTGCACTTTCGCTTTTTCCTCTCTTATATACGGTACGTAACGAAGCAAGGAAGTAAAACGGGTGATGAATTCATCCATGGTTTGCTGTCCCAATCGCAGATCATGAAACTCTCTGGCTTTTTCATCATAAAAGCGTTCTGTGAGATATCTCTCCTTGAAGAACCTTTGGAAACTATCCCATGTTATGCTTTGCTCTGTAACCCCTTTTACGATCTTCACTTCTTCCCACCATAAGGTGGCCTTTCCTTGTAATTGAAAAATAGCTAATCGTGCTTTCAGATTATGATCATACTCATAAAGCTGAAAATACTTATTCATATTGATTAACCATGCTTCAGCGGCTTCTTCTTGCTCTCCGTCAAAATGCGGTGGTTTAATCTTACGGAATTCCCCTTGCAGTTCTACCCTTTGTCTTTTCGAAGTTTGCTGTTCTAATACATTGTCAGAGCGTTCTTCCTGCTCCTCTGATCCTTCAGGGGGTATGTGATGGTTCTGTTCTTCCGACATCCTTTGCTGTTCCGCACTCGGATTAACTGGTATTTGATTTTGTCGATCGGACAGACTTTTTAAAATTCTTTCTTGTTCCATTGTTAATCGGGCGTTATCTTCTCGTAATCTAGCCATTTCATTCTTCAGCTCTTGCACAGTTTCCAGAATTGCTTGATTTGTGACTCTGGCTTCCTCGCCAAGTTGTACCCACAATTCTGGGTTATTTTCTGCACCAGGTGCGCCCTGTCCCATTACAGGTCGTCGCGGGGTATGCTCTGCTCTTCTCATATCTGTAAATCTCATAATCAGATCCTGTGTAAGAATAAAACATTCACAAGTAATAAAAAGAAATGATTATTGTCGATTCATTTTCACATGTTCATTCATCCTTGTTCTACCCAGAGGTCACAGTACTGTATCTGGGCTCTGATACCATATGTCATAACCCTCCATAACAATATTGCAAAATAAAAAAAAAAATTAATTATTACATAACACGTTTCAATAGTTGGGGCTTATCATGGTGGTTGGCTTGATCATTCCGGTTGCGATTAATGTATATGGATACGGCATATCTCATTCTGACAGTTGATTGCCCTTAGTTGATTGACCTGGTACATACCAATCTGCTTGGCGGTAGATGATGGCGCTCCTTAGGTGACACCTGTCGTTCTGAGTCCATGCCAACGATCAACAGTGACTGAGCCTTGAGTTGGTAGCTGGGGAACTTAAATGCCACCGTCCCGCCATGCCGTCCCTTGGGATCCTCACTGTGATCATCGGTCAGGATTGTTTTCCAACGATCGAACGGTGGAAAGTTGTACTGTCTTGGACAGAGAGATATTTAGGGTTCATTTTACGCGGCTTGGGTCATTTTGTTCATTGCGCCACTCTGTGGATGCAGTCTCCGCTCCAGCGCCGCTTCCACACCCAGGAGGCCATTGTTATTGCATGTCTGGTTCATTTCCACCGGCGTAGATGGGGAAACTCCAGAGATGGTCTGTTGGCGGCGAAACCCTCTTTGCTCCCCGCCCTTAGATTTGTCTGCAACAGGTAACGCGTCCCTTCTAATTTTGTTTTTTTGTTTTTTTTTTTTACAGCACTCAATCATTAATTTACAATATTTATGGGCAATTTTTAACTACTGTTTAACCACCGATTTATGCAGGGTAGCAAGTCGATGAGGCTGCGGTTGCAGGGTTCGACAGTGTCTCGACCCCACTTCCCTTATCCGGTAAGTACCTTAGCACCGTGGTATGCACTCATAATTCCACCTGGAAGTTCGACTTATATGGTTTGCTTCTGCCAGGGTTTGTCAATCTCATGATTATTTGGCGCTATGGCTGCACCTCCGCAAGATTTCCTTTCTGTCACTGTTTTATTATTTGGGATTAAGGCCCATGTTGCCGTTTAGAATAGCTGGTCATAGGGTTTTGACTTTGGTCCTGGTCTGTCATTCAGTTCGGCTCGAATGTCTGTAATTTATGTGGGTATTCAAATGGCAATTGTATGAATTCGGTATTTTAAAGGCCGAGGTTAATATATTGAGATTATGGGTTTACCTTTTATTGTCGAACAGATTTCGCATATCCAGGTCTTTTGATTTTATTGATATACTATCTAGCATCTTTATATCTGGTTAGCGCACGGTGTCACTCCTTTTGAGCCACTGAGTTTCCTCATAATGTGCACTAGTTGATTACTTCTATATTAATGGATTATGCCGAGGGTTTTGGTTGCAGTCCTGCTTTTTCTAACAAATTGCCGCCTCTCGAAGGCTAAGCGATACATGGTAATGTGTTAATAATGAACTACTGCATTTCACAGTTACTGGTTTTGAATAATTTTTGATTAACAGATTCTTATGATTAAATCTGGTGTGTTTATATATGGACTGAGGAGGGAGCCTGTTACGTCCAGTAACGGCTATACCTTAAACGGTTTACCACTCCTCGATACCATTTGGAAACGACTGTTAAATGTTCATATCGATTTCATTGTTATATATATTGTTTGTCTTGTTTTTACTGATAAATTTATCTGCCCCGCGGATGATTGACCTTCGGTCTTTGAATGGCATTATGCTACCGCCATACATCCGGGAATTTCTCCCCTGTATGTGCTGTTAACCGGACCTTCCTACAACTTAGGGTTTCAGCGGTTACTATTTTAGTTCTTGCATAGTTCTCTTATTACCGTATTTCATTTCTTTAAGAAAATCCTTATCAATCGATGCTTCTTAAGAGGCTTAACTTACTGTTTATGAGGAATGTATAAATATGTTCACAGGCCATCGAGTTGTTCTTCTATGGCTATTACCTTCCGAATGTATGAGAGTTTATTCTGGACCTGTATGATTGAGTTGCTCGTGGTTCTGATACTTGTATAATTATGCCAATGGTTAACTCTACGTTAATGTAGTTTTCTGTAGGAACACTTATATATTTCAAGTGTTACAAAGTAGCATAATACGAACAATCTAATTTCATAACTAGTACAGGTGGTTCGACCATACTATTTTATTTCGACATTATCATAGCTTCTGTTCTTTATCTTTTCCCATTTAAACTAGTTGAAAACGTAAGACACAGGATATTAATCAATTTCTCACTCTGCTTTCTCTTTTCCACTTTATACTTCACATGTATTTATCAGAGGTATTCATATTTACCAGTACCAATACCGTTATTGCACCAGTTTTGATTTACAGCCTGTAAGCCTTACTTTCAGCTACTATAATCAGAGTTTTATATCTACACATAGTAATTAATCTCCCAGAAACTAATAAAATTACAGATACTTACCTATCTGTTCTGGTTCTTTATATTCTGCACTTCCACAGTACGCAGAAAGTGGTTGAATGCTTGATGTCCTCCCAGCCACGAGACCAGTCTCCCGAACTGAGTCTCTCCCCCAAGCTAACTTGCCGGCCACAGCCTCAGCAATAAGACACAAGAGTGCCTACGCTATTTGGTCCTCACCAGACGTAGCACATCCTTTCCTGCTTTAGTGCC
>APFE031294375.1:0-22002 GCA_000404065.3 Pinus taeda
TATGATATACTAATCGACATCAAGTCTTGGAAGGATCATGTTCAACATGTTGACAGGGTTCCCAAACTATTGGATGAGAAACAATTATATGCAAAAAGATCCAAATGTTTCTTTGGAGTATAAGAGGTGGAATATTTGGGTCATATTATATCTCATGAAGGTGCTAAGGTAGACCTTAGAAAAATTAAAGCCATTAAGGAATGGAAAATCCCCACATCCATAAAGCATCTACGAAGATTTCTGGGGTTGATAGGATATTATCGCAAGTTTGTTAAGAATTATGGGAGAATAACAACACCTCTAACAACATTATTTAAGAAAGATGCATTTTCATGGACTCCAAAAGCAACGAAAGCCTTTGAACATCTTAAAGAGGCAACGTGCCAAGCACTAGTCTTAGCTACGTTGGACTTCACAAAAACCTTTATTGTGGAATGTGATGCTTTAGGAAATGGAATTGGTGTTGTTTTAATGCAAGAAGAAAGAGTCATTGCTTTCAAAAGTCATCCAATCAAAGGAAAGTATTTACACAAAGCTATTTATGAGAAGGAAAAGTTGGCAATACTACATGCACTTAAGAAATGGCGACCCTAACTAATGGGAAGACACTTCAAGGTAAAAATGGATCATGATAGTCTTAAATACTTTTTAGAACAAAGATTATCTTTAGAAGAGCAAAAAAAATGGGTCACAAAGATGTTGGGTTATGACTTTGAAATCATCTACAGAAAGGGAAGCAAAATGTTATGGATGATGCACTCTCAAGAAAGGATGAGGATGTGGAAGCGTTGCTTTGCGCCATTTCTATTATCCAACCGGATTGGATAAACGAAGCAAGGGATGAATGCAAGAATGATGAAGAAGTGTGGCAACTTATTCAAAAGTTACAACAAGATCCCAATACATATGATACATTTAGCTGGAAAAATGATTCGTTATGTTACAAGGATCGCTTATATCTATGTAATAATTCCCAACTCAAACAAAAGCTTCTTATGGAATTGCACACCTCTCCCTTCAGAGGGCACTCAATATTTTTAAAAACTTACCACAGGGTTAAGAAGGAATTTTTTTGGGATGGCCTTAAATCGGATATTCAAAATTCTGTGGCGAAATGTTTGGTTTTCCAACAAAATAAAGTTGAAACAATTAAGACCCCATGTCTATTACAACCTTTATTCATTCCAAGCCAACATTGGGAGGATGTTTCAATGGATTTTATCACAGGTTTACCCAAGTCCGAAGGAAAGAGTTTCATCATGGTGGTAGTTGATAGACTTACCAAGTATGCACGCTTTTGTGCATTATCGCATCCATTTAAAGCAATTACAATTTCTACTACATTTATGGAAACAATTCAAAAGATACATGGAAACCCAAAGATTATTGTAAGCGATAGAGATCCCATCTTCATTGGAAATTTTTGGACAGAATTATTTTCTTGTCTTGGTGCTTAGTTAGCTCATAGCTCATCTTATGATCCTCAATTTGATGGGAAAACTGAGATAGTAAACACATGTTTGGAAGGATATTGCTTTGTATCTAATAAATAGACATAATGGGTCAAATGGTTACCTCTGGCTGAATGTTGGTATAACACTTCCTTCCATATTGTAGAAAAAATGACCCCATTTGGCACTTTATGGATATCGTCCTTCGTCCATCACATCATATTTAAGAGAAAATTATAAGGTTCAAGAAGTGGAAGATCACATCGAGCATCAGCAATAGGTTCTCCAACTCTTAAAGGATAACCTCACTTTGGTGCAGAATAAAATGAAACAACAAGCAGATCAACATCGCAGTGAAAGAAGTTTTGATGTAGGTGACTGGGTATTCCTACAGCTACAACCATATAAAAAAATGTCCCTCAAGCAAGCTAAGAAGGATAATAAATTATCACCAAAGTATTATGGTTCGTACAATGTGTTGCAAAAGATTGGTACTATGGCATACAAATTGGAGCTTCCTGCAGCTTCCCGAGTGCACCCAGTTTTCCATGTTTCATGCTTAAAGAAGGTTATAGGTGGCAAACTCCCAGTTCAAACAATATTTCCAGAACTTAATGAGGAAGGAAAAATCATATTGGAACCTGAAGAAGTCACAGAAACAATAACTTGACAGCTACGAAATTGATCAATTTCGGAGTATCTCATCAAGTGGAAGAACTTACCCGCTGAAGATTCCACATGGTATGGTGAGAATTTTATATAGAAGCATCCAGAACTACTCAAGCATTGAGAACAACACTTTTTTGAAGAAGGTCCCTATTATACTAGTGATTCCCCCATTACTATTGTCATTGTAGCCCTTATTATTATTGTTGTGCCCTTATATTATTATTGTTATGTCGGCTTTGATTATATTGTGACCCATTAGAATCCTATATATAGAAAGGAGTTTTTGTCATTTGTATCATCCAATTGTTCATTTGTGTAATGTAAAGGAGTTTCCCCCTCGAAGAGGTTGATTTTGAAGGCGTTGATCTATCTTTTCTTCTATTTTGTGAGCTAGTTGCATAATAAACACCATACATTCCTTTCGTTAATTCCTTAAGGAGCTTCATCAATATTTTGGTAGGTATTCTTACCGAGATGTTTACAAAAGAATCAATCATCTTATAAGAATCCTAATCAATCAATTAAGGATTTTTATAGTAGATTTCACTTATGTTGTGAGTTTCTAGGGGAAATTTTGGACTGAGATTTCCTTAAAAGGAAGTTCAAAGTTTTGGTTCAAATATCTTTACATGGTGAATCTAAATGCCCAGATGTTCTTCTTTCCCCAACTTTCAAAAATCATGAGACACCTCTAATTCTAGAGAAGGAACCTACTATCCATTTTGTTCCTTGTCCTCCTTTTCCAGTACCAATTTGGGTGCCTCCTTGCGATAATGTTGAAGTTGAGAAATCTAGAAATCAAATTCATAATACGCCATGATCCCAACCTTCTCCCACTTTCTATGATTTAGATCAACTGGAGGAAACCATAGAATGGTTCATGGAGCCCAAGGTGAAGGCTAATCCTTCGATTTATCAAGATGGTATTGACACTCATAACTCTAGTCTTGAATTTGATTTGGATTCTTGTCATCCTCTAACATATTTTTCTCATAACCCCTTGTCCCTTGATCCACTTGATTAGTCTCCTTCTGCAGATTCTCTATTTTCAAATCTAAAAAGTGATCAAATGCAAGGTAGTCATTTTTCATAAGTAGAGGAGCAGGTAGGTGAGGATTACTTTGATCTTTCTTTTCTTTTTCAAAATCCTCCATGTCAAGATAATTTTCTTCTATACTTAGTTGATTTTGAATCTAAGAATCTTAATGATAAATCAAATGGAATTGATTTTCCTAATCAATCTAAATATTTGGATAACCTTCGCTATATAGATTTTGAATCCATTATTGTATGTGATGATAGCTTCCCAAGTGCACCATTTGATCTTTCAATTTCTCAATAAGATTTTTCTTTGGAAGATTTAAACCTCAAATCTAATCCAGTCCAAGATGTTGTTCTCTTGGAAAATTCCTCTTCACCTCACTATCCATTGTGTTCTATTGTTTGTAATGCATCAACTTACAAAGAGTATGCTCCATGCTCTTCAAGTTCATCTTCTAATGAGTTGGATTTTGAATTGACACAAGATAGTGAGGTCATCCATGATGGAGAAGAAGGTAAGAAACTTATCAAGTATCCTCTCAATTCCTTATCATTTCCAATTTTGCATGAAGAAAAATTTTCTATCCAGGTCACTCATGAGATTTGTCTAATTTATCCATCTTTAGATGTGCAATTAGAATTCTTTTAAATTGGGTAATTTGTTTGTCAAAAATGTAAAATTTGATCAAATCACTGACGTAGATGGCTACCATTTGGATAATAGTGATATTGTTAAAACTACTAATGGTAGTTGTTCATACACCATGCATGATCTGATCCAATCTTCGATATGTAATTCTACAATCTTTTAAAGTTTTGAGACTTATCAGGAAGTCGATGAAATTCAACTTTTGTTGATGGTTATGCCAGGTTCTTGTGACTCTGGTAAGATCCCTAAGCTAAGTGAGATCTGGATTTCTCGCACGATTATTTTCTTTGCATGGTTTCACTAGATGTAAATCCATTCTTGAAAGATGTTTTTTATTTTGAATATGGCTCTTTCAACTTTCAAGATCTCATTTCTAGTTAGATTGAAGATTATGTTTCAGTTAGCTCATCTTCGTGCAAAACTCTTATATCAAACTCAAGTTTGGAATGTATACCTTTCATGGATGAGTAAAGATGTAAAGTTGATCATTCTAAAGATTTTGTTTAGTTGAAGGATTCATACCTGTCACATTCTTTTGAAAGTAATCAACTCCTAATCCTTCTTGTGGATATTGTGATACTGATTAGTTTCTTCCTGGCACAAAATATTGTCTTCAGTGTCATTGAATGCTTGTGTTATTTGTTGAATCAAGTTCCTCTTTTCCATCTGCTACATTTCGATTAGTTTCATGCGTTGGCCATATTGGTGTTCCTTTTTAATGATTATGATGTTAGTTTAGATTGTAGCCAGTCAAAAGTAGATGGCTTGTCACATTTAGCATATGAGGAAAATGATTGTGTTATTCAAATAATTTGTTAAACTACTCAAATTGATCTATCTTTGTTGTCTCCTAATCAAGAATCTTATGCCTCAATACGCCCATCTAATCATGGTTCTTGTTTTAACAACTATCATTTAATTGATCATTTTCCCACTAGTGTATAGACTAATGATGGTTATTTTATATCACCTTATCTTCATGGTTTGTCATCTCAATATTTATATACTTTTCAAGCAGTTGAGGCACTTCATCCTCCGTTAATGGTTATGTTAGGCCCTCATTAATATTGATAGGTTTTCTTAATGTGATCATATTAATTTTCCCTTGCAAGATTCTCATCTTGATTCCACAATAGTAATTGAAATTTATTTCCCCCGAGGATTTCAGGATTTCCAAGAGGATTGTTTTAAATTACATGATTCAATATATCATCAATTAGTCTTACTTAGCAAGCCCATTTGCTAAAAGTTCCGATCTTTCCTGATGTTTGCTAAGTAAGATGATATAGATGCAGGTGGTTTCACGAGAAGTTTTTGAGGTTTGTTTAGTTACTCTTCCCATTGAAAACATAAGGTGGCAAGTTTTTGTCATGCCACATCTCTCTACATCTAGCAAAGACATGTTATCTTTTGTGCGAGATATTAATGTTCTTATCTTTTATGTTGCACATTGTATTGCGTCGGTTTTCATTGCTCATATCTTTGTGATTGTAGGTCAAAATTAATTATGTTGGCTTCACTGGAAATATCATTACACTTAGCCCTGGCCTTTCAAATAGTTAGGTTAGGAGTAGGCTTAGTTGCATTTAGTTCCTCTTGCTTTGCATCCACCTACTCTTCATCTAGTCTTTGCATTTGTTTTGTTTTTATATGATGTTTTTGGCTTCAGTCTCCATTTGTTTTACCTCTTGTTTCTGCTTTTGGTTTTGTATGCATTTTATTTCATGTTTTCTTAATAAGATATTGTGTGAAAAAGTGCATGGCTCAAAAGGTACTTTGTCATGGAATAAAAGAGAAGTGTGAAAACCACAATGCTTGGCTTTCTATTGTTCTCCTTCTTTGTTTGCGAAAATTCTATAGGTTAATCTAAGTCTAGATGGAAAATATAATTCATCCAATAGGAGAAACTTGAGGGAACCTATTAGATCCAAGCCTATGCTAGTATCTAAACTATTAAACTTTGTGTAAATCTAATTGTGTGTTAACGCTTGTCCAATCTAGTAGAGAAGGGATAAGGGGAAAATCTAACGCAAGCAAACCAATATAAGAGGTCTTAAAATACTTTTATGAAGGGGAAACCTCCTTTGCTCTCAATAAGTCAAGATCCATCTTCCACCCATTGAAAATAATAAGTGTCAATGCACCATTCTATTAAATAAATAAATAAAGGGTGAAAGAAGAGAAATTCTTCCTATGCAGGGAGGTGGAGCAAGCGACTTCGCCGCAGTATTGACCAGGATCACTAGTAGTGAAGAAACATTTATGCTCTTGAAGTGACTTTGTTGGGGTATTGTCCAAGATTTCTAATAGTGAAGCAACCC
The DNA here is from genome assembly GCA_000404065.3 of Pinus taeda. NCBI lineage: Eukaryota > Viridiplantae > Streptophyta > Pinopsida > Pinales > Pinaceae > Pinus > Pinus taeda. Next base: position 6,132 of record APFE031294375.1, read on the forward strand.
CAAATATGAAAACTCATACTTTGAATATCATAAACTCGCCATGCACATTACCCATTCCTGGATTGAAACAACTGCGATACAATGTATATTTTTGTGTGTGTTCAACCAAGTAGAGGAAAGTGAGATGTTATGTATAAAACTAGATTGAAGGGGGAAATAAAGGCAATCAATGCCTTCTAAGTGTCTAACCATTAGACAAAATCTACTGTCTTACAAAGAAGCTAAATTTCACCCAGTGTGTTGCCAAGTGTTGTCGCTGCTACAACACCCTCCAAAAATTTCATTACATTCGAATTTTGGAGCAAAATATCATCATCATATCTAGTGTGTCACTTCATCATAAAATGTTTTCTAATGATATTTTTTGTTTCAAGTGTTCTTGAGTGGTCTCAAGCATTGTCAAATTGATCAGAACATCTTTAGGTGAATTTCATGGTCATAACATCTTTGTTGTTGTAAAACAACACTTTTGGGTCACAGTCGCACACACTTCACTTACGGTACTTGGGTAATGTGTACAAAGTAGTGTTTTAACATATATTTATCATTGTTCAAGATTTCTAAGTTTTCTCTATGAGTCATTATTAGTCGCACATGGTTTTATGTTTAAACTCATCACACTCACCCCTTTTCCTATATCCCAGACTTAGACAAATATTTGGTTTCAAAGAAAACCCATTGAGGCCAAGAGCGCATGAGCGCACCTTGAATCCTTAATCAAGGATACTTCATTGTTTAGAAGTATGCAATGCATCTCCAAGAGCACAAAGTGCACTCCTTAATACATCTTTCCCCTTCCTTGTTTTGAACTGCACCCTTCAAAACTAAGCCTTCCTTTGAGCACACTCCTTTGACCTGAAGGAATGCACCCTCCTTAAGAGAACTCCTTTGACCTAAAGGAATGCACCCTCCTTGAGAAAACTCCTTAAACTTGATGGAATGTGCCCTCCTTGAGTGCATGATCCCACCCCAAAGGCCTTAAGCTTCACCCTTCAGCCTTCCATAATGTGACATGTGCCCCCTTGATCCTTTGAGCACATGAGCCCACTTCAAAGGCACGAAGCTTCATCCTTCAACCTTTGGACTTGTGCCATGCACCCTCTTTGGTCTCGTGAGCACATGAGTGCACTTCGAAGGCATGCAACCTCATCCTTCAACCTTCGAACCTACATCATGTGCCCTCATTGGTTTCCTTTGAAATAACTCCTTCGACGTGAAGGGATGCACCCTCCTTGAGAGAACTCCTTCGACCCAATGGGATGTGCCCTCCTTGAGAGCACTCCTTTGATTTGAAGGGATACACAATCCTTGAGAGAACTCTTTCAACTAGAATGAATGCACCCCCTTTGATTTCTTGACCACATGAGCACACTCTAAAGGCACGAAGCCTCATCCTTTAACCTTCAGGAGTGTGCCATGCGCTCTCTTTCTCTCCCGTGAGCACACAACGCACTTAGGAAGCCAGAAGCCTTCCTCTTCGTCCTTTGGGACTTGTGACATGCACCCGACCCTAACTGTCTATTTCTCTTGAGTGCTTGAGTGCATGTTGAAGCCTTGAAGCCTTTACTCTTAATCCCTTCAGCCTTTCAAAGTGCATCCACGCACCCAAAAGCCTCTTTGGCCTTTTTGAGGGCACCAAAAAGGCATGAACAGAAAATATGCATAAAACACAATATAATAGGAGGTTTTCAAGTTGATTGTTGCTCGTCATGAGTGATTGTAGAAACAAGTAGTCAAGGAACCTCACAACAAGAACACACAAGGAATATTAGGAAAAGAGAACAAGCAAAGGAAGCATGGAAAGAATGAAGAACACACTTGAATCTTGATGACTGAGGCACCCTAAAGACTCCAATATTGAAGACCCTTTGGAGGGTGAAAGTGCCATGAGAAAAATATGAATGAAGAATGAAGGCAAAGTGGTAGCCATGTCACCACTTAAGAAAATACCATGTCATTAGTCACTATTGGTCCCAATCATCAAATATAGTGACATGTCAAGTCTCATCATATGATGATGTGGAAGTCAAGATGTATTATTGTAATCATTGTAAAAGGAAAATAAGTGGAAGACCAAGATTCATGTATGAAACAAAAAATCATGGAACTCCAAAAGACATGTAATACCAAAAGTCATATGTAATTCCAAAAGTCATTTGGAATTCCAAAGGTTGTAGAAGTCCAAAAGTCACTAGAAGTTAGAAAGTAAAGAGTGATGAGGATGTGAAAGGTCATTCCTCTAGTCATAAATAGATCCTCATTTCTCATGTAATGGACTTTTAACCTTGGCTTCTCCCAAAAGAAATTAGAGAGATAGATTTGGTACTTTTGGGGAGCAAATAGTGGCTCTAACACTCCACTGTTGGAGCTAGTGGTGTTCATTTCATTTATGTATCTTGGGACTTTTGCCTAATATTGAAGCCTTTTAAGGCTAACATTTTCACGCATGGATTATGAATGTTACTAAGAGTATTCATTAAATGTTTATGGTTCATGTTTGTTTTCATTAAGTAGTGGATTAGCTGAACTATTTCGGTTACTTCAACGCTCCTTATGGGAAATGTGTTGTTGTGCTTAAAATGATTGTCGCATCCTTGTGAACTATTTCGCTTGATGTTAGACGGAACTTTCTCTCTTGCGTGTGTCTCCATTAGGGTAGTACTATTACTTCTCTCTTTTGATGATCCAGGTGGATGTTGGTGTCCACCTACCTATTCCACTTGGACCCCCACCACTGTCTCTTTTAGTTCTTCAATTTCCTTATTTGTAGCATAATTTACTATTTTTGGCATTTTTTTAGGTCTTGAACTTCCGGAGTTGTTTTGAGGCCCTAAACAACGTTTTTTGGGGAAAATGGGGCCTACATTGGAACAAGACAAATGTTGGCCACTTGAAAGTTGTATTCCTCCGATATATCTTTCTAACGAGGTGTTTTGCGTGTCAAATGGAGATCGTATGCCAAAGTTACGACCCCAGGAAGTTGATGTACCAATTTACCCAAACATCTCCAAGGGTTAGGTTTTTGGATGTTTAGGGTTTTCCATTGTTTCTCAATAATAAACAGTCCTTTGAGCCTCATTTCAACACAGTTTGGAGGCATGTAGCTACCACATCTCTTCTCAGAGATAAGTTACCATCGCCTGAGCTAATCTTATTTCCATTTTGTTTGTAAGCATATTTCAGTACTTGCTATTAATGAAATGAAGTGTTATTTCTGTTGTATCTTTGTATTTATGGTTATATCTATAATTTTTTTGTGTTCCTGTTTAAATTCAAATTAAACACATCCGCATTTAGGTTGGGCTTACCGATACAACACATCTGCATCCGTACACCATCGGGTGGCTTCACAAAGGACGAGATCTCTGCATTATCCAACAATGTCGTCTTCCCTACAACATCAAGCCCTTCACGGATGAGGTACTGTGTGATGTTGCTCCTCTTGAATTTTTTGATGTATTATTAGGACAACCATACTTATGGAAGTAGCATGTTGTATATGATGCTAGACCTCACTCTATTATTATTTCTTTGGGTGCTAAGTTATACAGGATACTGGAGGTGGCCCCGTCTATCGCCATCTCTTTGATCTCTACTAAGCAATGTTGTAAGGTCATCTCCTAGACTAGGAAATATGTTTTGTATTATATTCACTCTCAAAGTAAGTGGGAGGTTGTAGCCACGTCCATGGCCCTTGGAAAGAGTTCCTCCAAGTAGCAGAAGCAGGTGGATGTGGTCGTGGAAGAATATAGGGACATCTTCTCCTCAACCACAGGGGTACCCTTCCATTGTTAGGTCAAGCATTCAACCGATCTAACTCCTGGAGAATCTCTACCCAACAGGTCGATATATTGTCGCTCCATTCTACAGAATGAAGAGATCAAGCAAAAAATCCAGAAATTGTTGCAAAAAAGGCACATTCGACCAAGTTCCTCACCTTATGGGAGCCCGATTGTACTGGTACAGAAGAAGGATAGAACCTGGAGGCTCTGCACTGATTATCGAGCATTAAACAAAATCACTGTTAGGAACAGGTATCTAATCCCATAGATTTATGACCTGTTGGACCAAATCAAGGGGGCCAATTATTTCAGCAAGATTGATATGAAGTATGGTTATCACTAGGTTCCAATAAAACCCACAGATGTATGGAAGATTGCCTTTAAATCCAAGGAAGGCCTTTTTGAATGGTTGGTTATGCCTTTCAGGTTGACAAATGCCCCCACTACTTTTATGAGGCTAATGGATGACATCTTACGACCCTTCACTAACTCATTCATGACGTTTTATCTGGATGACATCCTCATCTTTAGCAAGAGTTGGGAAGAACACTTGCAACACATTTGATAGGTCCTTCAAACCCTTCAGTAGCACAAATTATGTCCCAACTTGGAGAAATGCACCTTTGGCATGAGCCAAGTCCAATACTTGGGGTACATCATGATGAGCATGGTGTACATGTGGACTGGATCAAGATCCAAGTCATTCTAGATTGACCAACCTTGACCACTCTAACAGAGCTTCGCAGCTTTTTGGGCCTTGCAAATTTTTATCGGAGGTTCATGTTTGGATTCTCCCTTATCACTTGGCCTTTGAGTCAGATTACTAAGGGTGGGGTGAAAGCAAAGTTTTACTGCTTTGAGTCCAAACAAAAGGCGCTCGTTGAGTTGAAGTACCGCCTTTGCTCTGCACCAGTACTCACACTGCTAGACTTACAGCATCCATTTGAAATCAAGATAGACACCTCAGACTATGCTATTGGTGCAGTCCTCGCCCGACACAAGCATCCAGTGGCCTATCATAGTGAGACACTTTCTGATACAATTCGGAAGTACCCCACCTATAAAGAAATGTATTCCATCGTGCAAGTTCCCCGACATTGGAAGCACTACATTTTGGGAAGGAGACGATCATCCACACCGATCACTGACCTCTTTAATTTATATAGACACAGGGGAAGTTGTAGAACGATCACCATGAGAAGTGGTCTACATATCTGCAAAAAATCAACTTGAACATTATATACAAAAAGGGAAGCACCAATCATTTTGCATACTACCTCAATGGGCCCCCAATTGTAGCACTGACTACTGTTCTCAACTCTTGTGGTCACGAGACATTTGGATGGCTGCAACTACATAAAAATGATGAAAATTTCGCTTCCACATATCGGATGCTAGTAGATGGGAAGCAAGTTCCTGATTTCCACCTCTAGGACGCATTATTATGCTACCTGGGCCACATTTGTGTTCCTTCAAGCGAGCGTGCCAAACTGATTTGGGAGGCATATTACAGTCGGATCATTGGACACTTTGGGGTGGAGAAAATTGTGGCTATACTGCAAAATTACTTCTATTGGACCAAACTCCGACTAGATGTTGGGAAATATATCAGATCCTGTACTACCTGACCATCGCCAAGCCATTCATCAAGAAGCAAGGCCCATACACTCCTCTTCCTACTCCCTACCAGCCATGGGAATCCATCTCCATGGACTATATGTCTGGCCTCCCTTCTATCAAACATGGTAATGATTGTGTATTTGTGGTCGTGGAAAGATTTTCTAAGATGGCTATATTGGCATCCTGCAAGAAGAGTATCACCACAGAGGACACTGCCAAACTCTTCTTTGAATGAGTATGGGTAAATTTTGGGATCCCGCAGACCATTATATCATATCGGGATAGCAGGTTCCTGAGCACATTCTAGTCAAGCCTCTAGACACTATTGAACACCAAATTCACCCTGTCAACTTCTTTCCAACCCCAAACTAATGGCCAAACAGAGGTCGTCAATAGGATGATAGTGCACATACTCTGCATGTACAACTCTAAGCATCCTTAAACCTGGGATGAGAGTCTTTTATATGTGCAACACAATTATAATAGAGCTCTCCATAGCTCGATCAAGCATAGTCCATTTCAAGTGGGTTTAGGATTTCAACCATTGTGTCTAATTGATGTTGTCATGATGCACGTGACGACACAAACATAATCCACACATGTATTTCTCAAGGCTGATAAAGCGACCAGATTTATTTAACGTGTTTTGAGGAAAAACAGAGTATTCTATGTTTTCATGTATATAATTTGGTGTAATTTCAATTTTTCATATGTAATAGCTTCAGTGGCAACCCTGGTCACCTTGCCAAGCTTTAGCATCTTCGTCACATGCAAGGCAAACAAAAATTCAAGTCATTCAGTTAATCAGAGGAAAAATAAAGCAAAACTACCTAAAAACAGAGTTTGAAAAGAAAATGTCAAGTGTAAACATTACAAAAGTGGGTTTCATGAGTGAAAAATTAAAGTTTTTTGCATATAAGCCATTTCTTGTGTTTAAAAGACTCATTTGCATCCAAAATCAGCTACAAAAAGGCGTTACGCATAGAGAAATCAGTGTGGCGCATTGGGGAAATTTTGCTCAGTTTGACCAAAAATACTCTGTTTTTCGCCTAGTTTCTTGACAGTTTGAATTTTCTCCTTCTTAATGTCAAAATCATGATATAATTTAATGTAATTTGATGGATATTGATGTAATTATGTTAAATTTTCACTCATAGAGGTAGGTTCATCTATCAAAAAGTAGTTTGCAACTGAATGAATCAGTTCCCTAGTTTTTAGAGGCAAGTTGTTCCACTGCCTGATTTTTAGTTCTCAGTTTAGAATTTGTTGGAACAGCTCCTAAACTTATGAGATCGACCCCTAGAAGCTAGGATGAGTGGTTGTTTGCCTATATCTTTTGATTTTTCAGCCATTAGCAAAGGTTGGACTTTTGAGAAAGCTTGGAGCTTCATTGTATACATTTTTCAGCAGTTTTGGCTAAGGAATAGACCAGGGTTTGCAGCACTCTATGGGATTCATGTGGCATCTTGCTTTGATATTGTGTTTCCTTCTGTAAATGTAAGTTTACATGTGTTTTTATATGCCATTCTCCCTCTTATTTCATCTTAACTAAAACAAACAAGGATAAAGGTAAAACACATTGAAATTGCAGTGCTCTACCTAGGCTTTGCTTAGTTATTTATGTTTTTAGTTGTTTGAACACGATCCCTGAGGTTTTCTTGCCCTCTTCAACTCCTCATCTGCCTAAATCTCTCCATTTCATTCAAATCTAAAGTATCAAAACATTTTCCTATCTTGCCCCATTGAGATCTCTACAAAACTAAGCTTCATTCCCCAGACCCAAAATGTGCCTTTCCATTTGAGCCAACAAAACATCATCAAATTCAATCAAACTCTTCTGAACACATACCTAGCCTAAAATCAGTCTTTACATAAGTCATCTCAAGCCTCATTGATCATTTTTGTTGAGATTGACAGGAGAGAGCCCTCTCCTGACCTGGTAGGGCTAGCTACCAGGTTAAGCATGGTTTGATGTTATCCTAGGTCCTACCTTTTTCAGCCTGAGGTAGATTTAGGCACTACCAGAATGCATCCAAAACATCCGCCAACAAGCTCACAACATTATAGAGAAGTCAAATGACAAGTACAAGCAATGACATGATCAACATCAGGTGCCACACAAGTTGCATGTGGGCGACAAAGTTTGGTTGCATTTGCAGAAAGAACGCCTTACCAAACCCCACCGGAAGCTCAAACCACTCCGATATGGTCCTTACACCATTACCAAGGTTGTGGGAGACAATGATTTTGAGATCAACATTCCCCCATTCCTTGCCCTACACCTAGTTTTCAATGTGGATCACCTTTCACCATACTTCTCACCATTACTCGACACATCAAACATTGCAGAATAGCTCACACCAACATAGTTAAACCCAAACTACATGGAACATGCCACAACTGGTCGAAATATGGACACATAGGTCAAGAACACTTGTTAGCAGAAGATCCAAATATATCGGGTTGTCAAAGTTGGCCAACTCCTGCACCAAGGCAAGTGGCTCACTAGGGACCAAGTTCAGTAGAAGTTTCCCCATCTCATGAAGGCATTCAATGCAATGGGGACCATTACTTCCTAAGGGGGGAGGACTGATCCAGGTGGATGTTGGTGGCCACCTACCTATTCCACTTGGACCCCCACCACTGTCTCTTTTAGTTTTCTAGTTTCCTTATTTGTAGCACAATTTACTATTTTTCGCAGTTTTTTAGGTCATCAACTACTGGAGTTGTTTGAGGCCCTAAACAACATTTTTTGGGAAAACCAAAGCCAATATAGGTAGTAATCCCATGTCGGCCACTTGAAAGTTGTAATTCTCAGATAGATGTTTCTAACGAGGTATTATGCATGTCCAACAAAGATCGTATGCCAAAGTTATGACCCTGGGAAGTTAGTGTACCAATTTACCCAAACGGGGCCCATAGTTTAGCACTTCATCTCCAAGGGTTAGGTTTTTGGATGTTTAGGGTTTCCCATTATTTCTCAATAATAAATAGGCCTTTGAACCTCATTATAACACATTTCAGAGGCATGTAGCTGCCACATCTCTTCTTGGAGATAAGCTATTATCGTCCAAGCTAGTCTTATTTCCATTCTGTTTGTAAGCATATTTCAATATTTGATATTAATGAAATGAAGTGTTATTTCTGTTGTATCTTTGTATTTATGGTTATATCTATAATTTTTTGCATTCTTGTTTAAATTTAGATCATGTGAGGCTCACTTCATTTTCCCCCGCATTAGAAGAACTTGGATAGACCGACAATTGAACATACACAAGGCATACTATCTTGCTCAATTGAAAGGCCAATTTCATTTCTCTTGTGATGATAGCTAAAGTTAAAGCATATCCTTAAGTAAATGACATTCATGTCATATTTCAAATGAGACTCCTACATCAAACGATATGAGCTCTAGTTGGTACCTTATATCGGGGAGATCCCCTGTATGTCGGCGGTTTCCAGTGTCGTCAACAAATTACTAAATAAACAAAGAGGTCAAACATTGACATCTAATAATATTGATGTAGATCAACTCCAAAAGTAGACCATATGGCTACTAGCATCTTTAATATATTATTTTTTTGATGTGTGAGATTATAGACTTTTGTGCGATAAAATGAATTCACACCACATAAGAGATTTTTAATTTTTATATGAATATTGCTTTGTCTTTCTCTTAGAATTTGTGTTTTGAGTTTCATCTATATTCATTAAGAGCAATTTAAATTTAAACACTTTCAATTTTATCATTTCAAATTTGTTTTCTTCAATTTGGAATTATAATTATTTTTGAAATAATGTTTTAGCTAAATACAATATATATGATTGATTTACTTTATTTGAATTTCAAATTTAATTAGAAATTTAGTTTTATTATAAAATTTAAATTTAATTTCATCAAATATTGAAAATTTTAAAGTAATATAAATAGTTTTCAAAAAATGTAGAGGTTGAGAAAGTATTAAAGTACACCTTTACAAATCTCATCAATTTTTTCAAAAAAGTGTTTCTCTTTAAATTCATTCAGCAATTTTGAAGGTACCTTTATTTTTACATGAACCACTTTGAAAATAAAATTAGAACCAAGGAGCATGAGCTAAGTAATTTGTATATTTTTTTGAAGGATGTTCCATGTTAAAACTTTATTAGTTAAAAGTGAAATCATGAAGATTTTTATTTGGTGAGGCATTTGAATTTCCAAAGAAACTTTAATCACTTGTTTGTGTGTTGTTGATATCATCAATTAAAAGGGATTTGATATCCTAGTGTAGGCTCATAGTCCTTTCTAGGATTCAAAGACCAAATGTGTTGATCTTCATTATTCACATTTACCATACTTGTGGTAGAGTATGGTAATTTGATATTTTCAACATCCTTGAGTTCAAAAGATTCATATTTTGGTTGCAACTTGACCTTGTTATAATTTATCCAAAACCATTCGATGCAGGTCACTATGATAAGATCCACAAACTAATCAAAAATAGAATGATAAAAAGGTTTCCTAGTGTTTGAATTGGGGGAACAATGTAAATGGATCTGAATGAAACCCAAGAGAGATATATCAATTGCAAGAAATATTGAATCCCAAATAAAGTTGGCATATACAAATAACAAATTGTGTGTGGATAAATTCCAACAACTCAAGTAGGCAAATACTTCAAACACAAGTGTTGCCAGTGCAAACACATATAGATGTTTAACCAAAAGACTGAATCAAGGTCTTCAGGCTAATAACTGCTAAGGATAGAGATTTTTGCTACCTCTATAGTGCATTATTTGGAAGTGGGGTTGGGCATTTCTTTCTTCATTAGCCACCATTCAACTTACATTGTTGAAGAGTTGATTAGATCATCTCTTTATTGCAAAACACACTCTTTAGTGTTGACTCCTCTTGCCAAAGCCATTATGCATCGAGATGACTATACATATTTGGTTAGTTTTAATTAAAATCATTATAAAACATTAATAATCACATTCCCATTGTGCTCACTTGGTTCATTAATATGTCACTTTCACTCCTTGAGTAATAAATAAAATATTTTGATGTATTAAATACTATAATTTTATGTAACTTTACAGAGATAAGTAATTAAATATATATATATATATATATATATATATATATATATATATATATATATATATATATATATATATATAATATATATATATATATATATATATATATATATATATATATAACTTAAATAAATTGTTTGAAAACACACACACACATAATATATATATGAAGTGTGTGTTAATGCTTACCTTAGTAAAATATTTCATTGCTTAAAATGAAAAATTAATTAAAGATTAAGATAATTTAGTTATTCTTAATAGAGGAAAATCATGTAGCTCATTCAACTTTTACTAGAAATATTAATAATAATAAATTGTTCAAAAATACAATTTAAACAATGAAAAGTTACACATGGTCTATAGAGAGAGATAAAACTCACTATAGATCTATCTTAATCACACACTAAAAGGAATTAAATCTCTTTACATGTAAATATTTTTTCACATTTTGCATTCTACAAAGAGGTTTGCAAATAATGAGATTTGATGCCTCAAGGCTCTCCGTAGATCCGTGGTAAAGATGGATTTATACTAGTAGAATAGATAGGTCAAAACCCATTGCCACTTGTCTAGAGTCAAGAGTCTATTCAATGTGGCTTGATCCAATGGATGATAGGGGAACCCCCTGCTACCCTCCTCAGATCTCCAAACTTTGGAGTAAATTATTCAAGGAAACAAAAATTTATTTAAAGCATAGAATATATTTCAAAGTTAGAAACATATATTTATTTTTTTCATTCTAGTAGAAAAAAACAACTATCTTTTTTATAGACAAAAAAGTAGTTGCACCATCATGGGTTTGTCACTGTGTTTTCTCCATCATCACCTAATAACAAAATAACTCAAAAAAGCATCTATATAGCCTCATATTCATCATAAAAATCCTCCTATCATTTGAAAATCATTTAAGTTTTCCTCTGGACTATCTTCATGTAAATATTTCTACAAAACTTAAATATATCATGAGCCTATTGAAACCTATTATAAGGACGACACAAAAAAATGCAAACAATCACTAGAACCTATTCTATAGTCCATCAAAAACAAAAAGGAAAATTTTATGTATCGATGAGAAATCATAGTGAAACTATAATATATAGATGCTCCCGAGTTTTTCAAGTTGTTATGGTAAAAAACTGAGAACTTGATCATGCTTAGATCAATCGAAACTCCTTTCTTTGAAAGTGACTCTGAAACCTGATTTTGTTCCCTATAAATGTGCATGAAAGAGATTCAATGGAAAGTCTTCTCCAGTGTATGAATGTGCCACATCTAGTTAGTGAGAGAGGTGGATTCAAATGAGAATGCCACAAGGCTCAATCGATAATTACTTTTGAATATCCATACACATATAAATCATCAGCACCCAATCACTTGGTGCATAATATAATGCCTCACTGAGAAATAGTTTCAGTATGGCTATTGTTGTGCTATTGGCACCTTCACTACCTGCCCACCAAAAATGGTAGTATATGCTAGGCCAATATAGAATATAGGTGCAACATTCGCACATCCTTTGAGTGCAAGCCACATCAAAAAATATGACAGGGTAGTTCCCCCATATATCCTTTAGTTGGATCGATGTATGTACCTGTTTCTTTATTCTAGGACCAATCTCTACGTAATATGCAATAATATTTATCATTGTTCCTCTCACATCTGCCACTTTTTTCTCAAATATCATGGAGTTTCAAATTTTCCATATTCCCCAGAAAATGTAAAAGGGCAATGTACAGTATTCCTTGTATGCTTCAAACCAGTGGGATAGACAATCCTCAATCAATTTATTCATCCATGTGATATCAATGTTTAATAATTATGTGACCCCACCCCATACCATAGACGCAAAAGGGAGGGAGAGGAATAGATGCCCCATATCCTCCAATTCATTCATGCACATAATACATCTACCTAGTCCCATATATCCCCTATGTAATAGGTTCTCCCAAGTGAGAAAATTACTGTGTAGCACTAGCCAACAAAAGCATTAAAGTTTTTGTGGAAACTCCTTGTTCCATGATCTCTAAAACCAAATCTTGTTTTCAAGATAATTTGAGACCGGATATAACCTATGATATATCTCTCCCACCATAATCTAGCGCTTGGTAATATGACCATCCCAAGTCAACTTATCATCAGGAAGAGAAATGCCCACTGAACATAACTGAAAAATGTAATTCTCCCATTCAACTAACATGTAGAGCCAATTTCATCTGCCTTGAGCCATGAATGGAAAATAGTGAAATAATTACAAACAATAAAGATTCAATTTGGCTATCAAAACCACTTCTTTATTTTAATTTATAGTTTTAATTTATTTTAATTTATATTATATATAATTTCATCTTTTTTGGAAAAAAATTATTTTTAATTTTACATTTATTGATTGAATTTATTAAGTTTTTATATTTTTATTAATTATATGTTGTAAAATATCATAGGTACTCATATGAATTGTTATTTTTAAAATTTATATTTTATGTGATAAGTATGTTATGATTTTTCTTTAAAAGAAAATATTTGTAATGTTTTTTTTGTAAGCTTGGCAGGACTACATCTTCATCATGTCCAATATATCACCCCAATCGAGGCAAGGAATTGAACCGGTGACTTCACATCAAGGAGTGCCTTAATGGAGCACCCAATCAATGTCTATCCAAGACCCGGTGGACAAAATTATTTGTAATGTTATTAATAAAAACAAAATTACAATATAAAAAATTGAATTGAAATTATTTATTATTTTTCTTACTTTTTACTTTTTTAATTGCGCTGACATTATGTTTATTACATATTCTACCCAATTTTGGATTTGAATTTATGACTTTTTATAAAGAAGCACATATTCATAACCATTAAGCCTCTTAATAAGCAAAATTTTATAAAAAAAAAAATCTTAATAAGCAAGATATTGTAATAATTAAAGATGGTAATGGCAAGACTTTTATTATGAACTTTGTTTATTTTACTAGCTTTGGTCCCCTTCACTTCACATCAATAAATGGATGTAGTCTTAAATCTATTCTTAGTGTTTTACTTTTTTAGGCATCTAGTTTATTCCACTAGATTTGGTCACTTTCACTTTACATCCCCACATCAAGAATGGATCCAATGTTAACTCTACTCTTCATGCTTTAACATTTTGTTAGTATTTGGTTTATTTCACTAGATTTGGTCCCCTTCACTTCACATCGAGAAATGGATACATTGTTAACTCTACTCTTAAGTGCTCTACATGCTCTACTTTTTGTCAAGATCATTTCACAATCAGCTTTATCGTATCTCCCACTAAATATCCTACAATGCTGATTCATGGCCTTTAATGGGATTTTTTTAACATTTAGCAAATAGAGCCATATCATCAATAAATTTAAGTTAACTTTATTGGATGTAGTCTTAAATCTATTCTTAGTGTTTTACTTTTTTAGGCATCTCGTTTATTCCACTAGATTTTGTCACTTTCACTTTACATCCCCACATCAAGAATGGATCCAATGTTAACTCTACTCTTCATGCTTTAATATTTTGTTAGTATTTGGTTTATTTCACTAGATTTGGTCCCCTTCACTTCACATCGAGAAATGGATGCATTGTTAACTCTACTCTTAAGTGCTCTACACACTCTACTTTTTGTCAAGATCATTTCACAATCAGCTTTATTGTATCTCCCACTAAATGTCCTACAATGTTGATTCATGGCCTTTAATGGTATTTTTTTAACATTTAGCAAATAGAGCCATATCATTAATAAATTTAAGTTAACTTTATTGGATGTAGTCTTAAATCTATTCTTAGTGTTTTACTTTTTTAGGCATCTCGTTTATTCCACTAGATTTGGTCACTTTCACTTTACATCCCCACATCAAGAATGGATCCAATGTTAACTCTACTCTTCATGCTTTAATATTTTGTTAGTATTTGGTTTATTTCACTAGATTTGGTCCCCTTCACTTCACATCGAGAAATGAATGCATTATTAACTCTACTCTTAAGTGCTCTACATGCTCTACTTTTTGTCAAGATCATTTCACAATCAGCTTTATTGTATCTCCCACTAAATATCCTACAATGTTGATTCATGGCCTTTAATGGGATTTTTTTAACATTTAGCAAATAGAGCCATATCATCAATAAAATTAAGTTAACTTTATTGGATGTAGTCTTAAATCTATTCTTAGTGTTTTACTTTTTTAGGCATCTCGTTTATTCCACTAGATTTGGTCACTTTCACTTTACATCCCCACATCAAGAATGGATCCAATGTTAACTCTACTCTTCATGCTATAATATTTTGTTAGTATTTGGTTTATTTCACTATATTTGGTCCCCTTCACTTCACATTGAGAAATGGATGCATTGTTAACTCTACTCTTAAGTGCTCTACATGCTCTACTTTTTGTCAAGATCATTTCACAATCAGCTTTATTGTATCTCCCACTAAATATCCTACAATGTTGATTCATGGCCTTTAATGGGATTTTTTTAACATTTAGCAAATAGAGCCATATCATTAATAAATTTAAGTTAACTTTATTGGATGTAGTCTTAAATCTATTCTTAGTGTTTTACTTTTTTAGGCATCTCGTTTATTCCACTAGATTTGGTCACTTTCACTTTACATCCCCACATCAAGAATGGATCCAATGTTAACTCTACTCTTCATGCTTTAATATTTTGTTAGTATTTGGTTTATTTCACTAGATTTGGTCCCCTTCACTTCACATCGAGAAATGGATGCATTGTTAACTCTACTCTTAAGTGCTCTACATGCTCTACTTTTTGTCAAGATAATTTCACAATCAACTTTATTGTATCTCCTACTAAATATCCTACAATGTTGATTCATGGCCTTTAATGGGATTTTTTTAACATTTAGCAAATAGAGCCATATCATCAATAAATTTAAGTTAACTTTATTGGATGTAGTCTTAAATCTATTCTTAGTGTTTTACTTTTTTAGGCATCTCGTTTATTCCACTAGATTTGGTCACTTTCACTTTACATCCCCACATCAAGAATGGATCCAATGTTAACTCTTCTCTTCACGCTTTAATATTTTGTTAGTATTTGGTTTATTTCACTAGATTTGGTCCCATTCACTTCACATCAAGAAATGGATGCATTGTTAACTCTACTCTTAAGTGCTCTACATGCTATACTTTTTGTCAAGATCATTTCACAATCAGCTTTATTGTATCTCCCACTAAATATCCTACAATGTTGATTCATGGCCTTTAATGGGATTTTTTTAACATTTAGCAAATAGAGCCATATCATCAATAAATTTAAGTTAACTTTATTGGATGTAGTCTTAAATCTATTCTTAGTGTTTTACTTTTTTAGGCATCTCGTTTATTCCACTAGATTTGGTCACTTTCACTTTACATCCC
>APFE031294375.1:34617-45186 GCA_000404065.3 Pinus taeda
TTTAAAAATCTCACATTTTGATTAAAATTAATCAAAAAAATGTCATGAAAAAAATCATTTAATTTGTAAATTAAAATACGCCTTATAAAAACAATTGAAAGAATTTAACAATAAAAAAAGTTAAAAAATTTCTCACTAAAAAAATTATAAATTATAACCTTGCCATATTTTGTAATTTGGGATTATTTCACATAAAAAAGAAACGTATCTTCTATTTAGTTGTCTAAATGATAAATGACATTCCAAGATATTATTTTTCTTTTTTCTTTTTTTTCTCAGTACGAAAAAACGCTCGGTAGTATTATACATAAGAGTTCCTGATACAGAAATATATGTAATATAGTAGATCTATAAAAATATCCCGCAATAAAATAGTATATGCAAAACCGCAGAATACGGAAACTATTTCCAGATACCAATTATATGACATATACCCACAATCGGTGATATATTAAACCAGAGATACCTGAGCTTATAACAGATGATTGATAGACAGATTCATGATACATACCAAGGCATTTTGAGATTTCCTATATACCCGGTATTGAGAATTCCTGAATTTGATGCTTGATGGTCCCCACTGTGATGTTCAGATTCCATATCCCGCATTAAGAGAGCAACCCTTTTTTTGATAGTTCATTTGCGATCATATTCTAGGATAGGTTGACATGGGCAATGGAGAAATCCTTTGTAGTATTCCAGATATGGGAGATTTTATACATCCATCCGGCCAAATTGATATTGTTTATGGAGTATTTACCGATAACATGATCTATTATGAGTTTTGAGTCTCCATAGATCCAAAGGGATTCAATATATAGGAAAGAACAGAATAGAAGAAGACCATATAAAGCCATGGCTTTTGCTTTATTGTTTGTCTCTGCACCCTCGTTCCAATATATTGCATAGTGCTAGTCCTCTAGAATCTTAATGGAAACTCCACACGCACATATTCCATCTTTTGCAACCCCATCAAAGTGTGCCCTTGGATATACCAACTGAGAAATAAAAATATCATTTGATTTTACATTTACTTGTTGAAGAATGGAGGATAGGAGAGTGTAATATATAGAGATGATATGATCAAAAACGATTTTGAAACTCTCCTTACAGTCTTGAAAAATAACCTTGTTCCTCCATTTCCAAATAGACCAAAACACAATAAGAGGGATAGGCCTTCATGTCACTTTCTGAATACTCCACCATGCAAAAGCATCTTTAATGGATGAATGAGCGATGAAATTGAAACCAATATATGAGGCCAGCTTTTTCCAAAGAACCTAGGAGTGATAGCAATTTAAAAAGATGTGTAGATTGCTTTCTACCTCAGATAGGCATATAGCGCAGATAGCAGGACCGTGTCAATTCCTCTTTTGCAGGTTGTCCCAGGTGAGATTTTTGTTGTATAAACAAGCCATGAGAATAATATAATCTTGTAGGGGCACCCAGACTTCCAAAATGAATATGGAAAAATGTTATTGGCAAATGTATATTGATTCTCTATTATGGAGAGATATATATCTTTTACAAGAACATTAAGCTTTCCACCCCTACTCCTCCAAACAATGTCGTCCTCATCTTCAGATCTGAATATACCTCTACTCTTCATGTTCTAGATGATCTTATTCCATTGAGATGCTATTAAACCATTAAGGCCCAGGACATTAGTAGATTTCCAGGTGGTTATAGCACCCTGCCACTCGTCAATAGCCTGAGCCCAGTAGAAAATTCCTTTTTGATGGAGAATATGTAAAAACTATGGAGGGATAGGAGAAACTTCTTCTCCTCCCAGAATAGGATCAAGACCAATTAAAATGTTATTCTTTGTCTGAAAATTCCACACTAGATTTTTGAAAAAGAAAATTTGAATCGTATGAAAACTCCTCCATATAGCAGATCCTCGAGCAGGCCCTAATGATCTATACCTGTACCAAAAAGATATATCTTTGTTCCCCATGTATTTCAATCTCATGGCATTACTCCATATGTTGTTCCTCATTACAGCTCTCCATAATGATTTACACAGCAAGGCAAGACCAAATTTACGAAGATCCATGATACCCACCCCCATCCTCTTTGGGAGGGTAAGGTTTGAAAGCTTGGACAGGTGAAATTTCATTTTTCCTTATAGCCCCCCATATGAAATATGCCGCTAATCTATTTAGATTATGAATGATACTGGCCGGAATATAAAATAAGTGTGACCAATATACCAAAAGCTGGGCCAGCACAGATTGTGTTAGAATCATCCTTCCTGCCAAAGAGAAACATTTATACTCCCAACCAACAATTATTTTATAGAATCTGTTAAGGATCCATGTCCAATCTGATTTGGAATAACCTATTGGCTTCAGATGATAGCCCAAGATATTCTTTATGACTAAAGCCTGTGGCTATTACTAAAACTTTTTTTTTGTGATTTCCTCCATAACTAAAGACTGTGGTTGTTATTGATCTTCGATTCTTCATTCGTGGAAACCCAGTATTTTTGAGATGGTCAAAGCTTTGTCAAATGATTTTATCTTTTTTGCATCTGACATAATCAAGTTACTATAATCCATTATTACCATTATTATTGTTCAAAATGTTTCTTCTAGTTTTCTAGGAAGACCAAAGAGTGGATAATATATAAGATAGAAGGAGACTTCAGTGGTTTAAACCTCTATAAGATTAAGGATACTAGACATTTTTTTCTAGCGACTTCTACACATTGGTCACCCAGGCAATTGTTTGTTGTAAAACTTTATTAAATAGATACATATCATTTCTTATCATTATTGTTGTTTATAGCTAACTTTTTATCTAATTCAATAAATAAAAAACAAACTCTATAGGAGTTGCTCTATGTTTATAAGTGTTAAACAATCTTTCAATACATGGGACGTAAAAATATGTATAGAAATTAAAATTAGAAATATAAAAACAAATAACTGTCATTTAATTTTCAATTTACAAATAAGAGAATTTTGAAATTCTAAGCATGACTCCCAGTCCCTTTTGTTGAAATATGTAACTAGGTTCAGTCTTTGTAATGACATATGTAATCATGATTTTATGCATTTTATGTAATGAGAAAACACAAATAAACAAAGACAACAATTGATCTTCCTCGGAAGATCGTCAAATCAAAAGCAATAGATATGATCACATAACATATCGAACACATATTCATGTAAGGAATGGAACATATATTTTTATTTACTATAAAAATGAAAGTACATCAAATGTATACCTTCAACAAATAAGATCCTCTCCTCCAACTTCTAGTACGATCTCCTCTCCTGCAGAGCTCTTGCGCTATAGTTTGGATACTCTTCTTGCCCCTTTTCCTTGTTGAAAAATCTGGGGCACACATATTAAAGTGATTCTTCTTTTAACATAATAAAAATTTGTGAAGTGCTAATGTAATTTTATCTTAGCTTGATTGTTTACTTCATTATTAGCAGGTGTAAGTTAACTTCATCAAACAAAAGAGACAAGAACACAAATGGCTGGCTATTTTCCAGGGCCAAAAACTCTCCCTCTTGGAGAGGAAAAACCATGCGTAAATTCTCCTTATAGGGATTCCATTAACAAATACCAAGACCCTGACCCTTGACACACTTTGCCTCTCCAAGACCAAGCCATCAATCCTCTATGTGTCAATGTTGAGATCATTATCTTTGTTGCACCACAAAGATCATCACCATCATGTTATGCAATACCATGACCTTCATCACTGCTACAACATCATGATCTTCATCACTATTGCAACATAGATGCCTTTACAATAGTATCACCAGGATCACTTGTTGCATTGAGATCCTCTAAGTCAATGAGATCACTTATATATATATATATATATATATGATCATGATCCAGGATCACTTGCTGCATTGAGATCCTCTAAGTCAATGAGATCACTTATATATATATAATCATGATTTATAATTGTTGTGATTGCAATTAAGTCAAGATCAAGGCTATGATCCTTGTCATTGTTCTTCGAAGCATGTTGAGACTACCTTATTCTAGATCTGAATACTGTGATGACACGTATGCCAAGGATCTCTTCATTGAACCCTTATCTCACAATCAAGTCATGGAAAGACTGTAATATATATAGAGGAGATAACATTTGACATAATATACATTGATCTGAGAGAATATATCTATCTCTGTTGTCCAATGACTAGTCTGCTATAGGAGTGCCACCAAGATCAAGACTTCTCCTTGTCATATTGAGATTGACATGTTGAGAATGGATAGACTTTAGTTATGTTGTTCCTTAACCCATCCGAGGAGTTAGTTGAACCCTTATACCTCATCCTCCTTACTGTGGCTCCATGACCTTGACTATGGCTCCTCTTGACTGCGACTCCTTTTCTTGACTGCGGCTTCATGCCTTGACTGCGACTCCTCTATGCGAGTTTTGTCCTTCTCATTTGCGGATACCCCAATAGGTTATTTATAGTGGTTGTGCGCATATAATTGAGCTGCTATTACCTTATGCACCGACGTGAAATCTTGCTTCAAGCCACCATAACATAATTATATATTTTAAATCATTTATTTGGAGCCGACATGATCATTTCTTTATTGCTTTGTTTGCAAACTTCAGAAGGCTTGTTTTGAGGCATTGATCTTGGTCTTGGAGGGTTGTTAGACATCTTATAATACTTGTACATATTTACATAAACCCATGAAGAGTTTATATATACATGACATGACTCTTTGACATATAAACAAATGCTATAGACATCAAGAAGAAGTCTTTTAACTAAAGACACTTCTTGCTCATGAAACCCATGTAGCAAGATTACCCAAATAATTTATTTCCTTTTATTACATCAAATACAAAGGTCATGTAATTATGAAGACCAAACCTAGTTACACTTTCTTCAACACTCCCTCTTAACTAGGGAGGTATCCATAATGGTACTTGGTCATTTTCAATATGAAGAATTTCTCATAAGAAGAATCCGATTTGCAATCCATCTGTTATAGCATCATTTCAACCAACATTGTTTCTATTTAGCAAGGCCTTATCTAACAACTCTATCTCTCACTTAGATCGGAGCACACAATGTTGGCGAGACCAATGACTAATGGACACACATCATCATTGTCTGTCTTAGGGTCATACCCACCCGGGTGTTCTCTGAGTATGCCCTACTAGGACTATTCTCATCTTCGGTTCCCAACCCTCAAGAATATCGGTCCTATTTCCCACTCTTGTCTTGGATACCTTACCATGCCCTCAAAGAGTGTCAGATGCTAGATGATTACACAATCCTCCATTTTTTCTTCCAAACTAAAGACAAGAATGTTGTGTCTAACTCTCCCTATTAACCAGGGACGAGTTCCAAGTTTCGTTTTACTCAAAAACTTGCTCAAGTTCCTTTGCTCATAGGAACTTTCCAGAGATCCCTCTTACCCAGGGACTCTATCATCAGTGCTTTATAGGATCTTCTAGTTGACTAATGATTCAAGAATTCGATGTCCTCAATTTCTTCACATGTAGGGTCAGCCATCCATCACTTTCCTCTGTCATGTCATTCCTTCTTGCCGGGAAAGTATCCTCCTTGGCTTCATATATGGGGCTTCCTTCATAAGCTCATATGTCTTCACTCTTCTTCAACAGTGATTTCTCTGGATCACAAGGGACATAGTTGTGACATCCTTCACAACTCTCATTTCCTTGATCCCACACACATACCCAGACTTTTCCAAGAGTCAGACACCAAAAACAAATTACATATTACCTTTTGGTGATGCCCTTCTTCTAGTGACATCTTCTTGTAGGCATCAATCATCTTGCATAGATGTTGGCACATCTCCCAATGATATCTGTTGTGAAGGGTCCTCATCATTTTAGACTTCCATCAAAGTCTTCACATCATTCCGTGAGGTTTCCTAGTCAAGTCTTCCTGATTCTGTAGATGTTGACTGCCTTCATCATGGTTGCATGCTTCACGATCTCTTCCATCCTTATATCTTTCATTCCGAGGAGCTTTCATAGTTCTTCAATGGTCATCAATTTCCTTATACATATTATGTTGATTTCATCTAGTCTGACTTATGTCTTTCTGCTCCTTTCAGAGGAGGAGATCTATTTCTTTTGATCATGCTTGATCCATTTTATCTGCAACCACATATCATGACATTACAATGCAAATAAAAATCATACATACCTTATTTTCCTTCAGGTTTTTTCCAATAATTTCCTTGATTGAATGGATCTTCAATCCCTGGATCTACTTTATCATGTCATCAGTTCATGATTTCCATAAGTTGGAGATCCTAATGAAACATTTGTTGTCTTCCCGGACTAGAAGATCCTCCGCTAAAGTTTCTATCAGAGTTCCTTCAGGATCTAGTATGTCCCTGTCTAGCAAATGCTTCCTTTGACTTGGATGACTTCTTCCCTTCCTTCAATATACAATGATATTCCCAAGAGCTATGTTCTTCATGATTCATACAAGCTCTTGCTTCCATGATGCCATGATGCATCTCCTTACTATGCTCATATCTACAGGGATTTCTGATAGGATTTTTTTGAGAGGGATACCATCTCATTCATAGTTGAGATCTTTTACTCCCTCCTTCCCTTGATCCTTTCCTCAGCTTCCTCCATCTGTCAGGTAATCTTTCCATCTTGTCAACCTTTCCTTTGCTTATTTGAGTCTTTTGTCTTTCTCTATTTAACATAGAGACCACAAATTGTTGATCGGGGTAACCTTCTTATTCATGGTTATTTGTTACCTTTTCTATCACTATCAATGTCAATGATGATTTATTTTCTCATCGTTTTTCTCAGGTCTCCTGACTGAGATCTCATGAAGATATCTCTTCGCTCTTCTTTGCTGCTTTTCAGATAGTATATCCTCTAATATTCCATTCATTCTACGTGTGTTTCCTTTCTTGCTTTATAGAACCTTATGAGTCCCTATGGCTTCGAAGGAAACCTTGATGTACTAACTTCTCTAAGGATAATGATAATCATTCTTATGCCATGCAAGGCCCTTGATGACCCATCCAATATGTAGGCATTCTTGTAATCATGAAGTCATAAAACAAAATTAATTATGAAAAAGGTACTTACTTGATTGTGAAGATGTAATCTTCACCTTGATCATGTTGGCAGTAGTTGAAGTAGATATATTGGCTCATATCCTTAGATTTCCCTCCAAAAAATTGTTGATACATATTGAATTGAATTTGCTTGCCACAATCCATAAAATAGTTTTTGATTTGAGTACTATTCGTATACATTCTCAGATCTGAAATCTACAGAAGGATCCAAACTGAGTTGTGGATGATCTTCTCAAAACTTCTATTGAGATCTGAAGACTGTTGATATCTAAAACCCTTGTTGTTGCATACAGATCTTTGATCTAGGTTTTGATTCTTCCGTGTAGATCTTCAACTGATTTGATGTCTTGATTCTTGAATGTCTCTTCCCTGCCCTTATTTTGATTGTTGAAACCATCCCTCTAATACCATGTTGAAAAATATGGGGCACACATATTAAGGTGATTCTTCTTTTAACATGATAACAATTTGTGAAGTGTTAATGTAATTTTATCTTAGCTTGATTGTTTACTTCATTATTAGCATGTGTAATTTAACTTCATCAAACTGCTATCAAACAAAAGAGACAAGAACACAAATGGTTGGTTATCTGCCAGGGCCAAAACTTCTCCCTCTTGGAGAGGAAAACCCATGCATAAATTCTTCTTATAGAGATTCCATTGACGAATACCGAGACCATGACCCTTGACACACTCTACCTCTCCAATGCCAAGCCATCAATCCCCTTCGTGTCAATGCTGAGATCATTATCTTCATTTCACCACAGAGATCATCACCATCATGTTTTGCAATACCATGACCTTCATCACTGCTACAACAATATGATCTTCATCACTACTACAACATATATGCCTTTACAATAGTATCACTAGGATCACATGCTACAATGAGATCCTCTGATTCAATGAGATCACTGATATATATATATAATATATATATATTATATATATATATTTATATATATATATTTATATATATATATATATATATATATATATATATATATATATGATCATGATCTATAATTATTGATTGCCATTGCAATTAAGTCAGGATCAAGACTATGATCCTTGTCACTATTCTTCGAAGCATGTTGAGACTATGTTATTCTAGATCGAATACTATGATGACACGTATGCCAAGGATCTCTTCATCGAACCCTTATCTCATCATCAGGTCATGTAAAGACTATAATATATATAGAGAAGATAATGTTTGACATAATATTCATTGATCCGAGAGAATAGATCTATCTCTATTGTCCAATGACTAGTCTGCTACAGGAGTGCCACTAAGATCAAGACTGCTCCTTGTCATATCGAGATTTCCATATTGAGAATGGATAGGCTTTAATTATGCTATTCCTTAACCCATCTGAGGAGATAGCTGAAACCTTATACCTCATCCTACTTACTACAGCTCCATGACCTTGACTGCGGCTACCTTGACTTCAACTTCACTTGACTGCGACTCACTGCAACTTCATGCCTTGACTGCGACTCCTCCTCTATGCAAGTTCTGTCCTTCTCATTTGCGGATACCCCAATAGGGTATTTATAGTGGTTTTGCACATATAATTGAGCCGACATTACCTTGTGAACCGATGTGACTTCTTGCTTCAAGACGACATAACATAATTATATATTTTAAATCATTTATTTGGATCCAACATGATTATTTCTTTATTACTTTTTTGCAGACTTCAGAAGGCTTGTTTTGAAGCATTGATCTTGGCCTTGGAGGATTGTTAGACAACTTAGAAGACTTGTACATATTTACATAAACTCATGAAGAGTTTCTATATACATGACATGGCTCTTTGACATATAAATAAATCCTAAAGACATCAAGAAGAAGTCTTTTAGCTAGAGACACTTCTTTCTCATGAAACCCATGTAGCACGATTATAAAAATAATTTATTTCCTTTTATTACACCAAATGCAAATATCATGTCATTATGAAGACTGACCCTAGTTACACTTTCTTCAACACTCCCTCTTAACTAGGGAAGTATCCATAATGATACTTGGTCATTCTCAATCTGAAGAATTTCTCATAAGAAGAATCAGATTTGCAATCCATTTGTTATAGCATCATTTCAACCAACATTTTTTCTATTTAGTAAGACCTTATCTAACAGCTCTATCTCTCACTTAGATCGGAGCACACAATGTTGGCAAGACCAATGACTGATGGACACGCATCATCATTGTCTCTCTTAGGTTCATACCTACCCGGGTGTTCTTTGAGTATGCCCTACTAGGACTATTCCCATCTTGGGTTCCCAGCCCTCAAGAATATCGTTCCTCTTTCCCACTCTTGTCTTGGATGCCCTACCACATCCTCAAAGAGTGTCAGATGCCAGATGATTACACAATCCTACATTATTTCTTCCAAACTGAAGACAAGAATGTCATGTCTAACTCTCCCTATTAACCAGGGACGAGTTCCAAGTTTCTCTTTACTCAAAAGCTTGCTCGAGTTTCTTTTCTCATAGGAACTTCCTAGAGATCCCTCTTACTTAGGGACTCTATCATCAGTGCTTTATATGGTCTTCTAGTTGAATGACGATTCAAGAATTCGATGTCATCAATTTCTTCATATGTAGGGTCAGCCATCCATCACTTTCCTCCGTCATGTCATTCCTTCTTTCCGGGAAAGTATCCTCCTTGGCTTCATATATGGGGCTTCCTTCATAATCTCATATGTCTTCTCTCTTCTTCAACAGTGATTACTCTGGATCACAAGGTACATAGTTGGACATCCTTCACAAATCTACTTTCCTTAATCCTGCACACATACCCAGACTTTTCCAAGAGTCAAACACCAAAAAAGAAATTACATATTACCTTTTTGTGATGGCCTTCTTCTAGTGACATCTTCTTGTAGGCATCAATCATCCTGCATACATGTTGACACATCTCCCAATGATATATGTTGTCAAGGGTCCTCATCATTTCAGACTTCCATTAGAGTCTTCACATCATTCCAAGAGGTTTCCTGGTCAAGTCTTCCTGATCCTATGGATGTTCACTGCCTTCATCATGGTTGCATGCTTCACGATCTCTTCCATCCTTATATCTTTCATTCCGAGGAGCTTTCATAGTTCTTCAATGGTCATCAATTTCCTCATACATATTATGTTGATTTCATCTAGTCTGACTTATGTCTTTCTACATCCTTTCAGAGGAGGAGATCTACTTCTTTTGATCATGCTTGATCCATTTTATCTGCAACCACATATCATGACATTACAATGCAAATATAAATCATACATACCTTATTTTCCTTCAAGTTTTTTCCAACAACTTCCTTGATTGAATGGATCTTCAATCTCTGGATCTGCTTCATCATCAGGGAAAATTTTAAGAACCCCCCCTAAATTTATAAGTATAATAAATGGGCGAATATCCATGGTATATGGGAAAAATGGAAGGCGATTTTATCAATAGTATAATATGTATATATAATTTTTTGGCGAATCACTCACCAGG
>APFE031294375.1:54521-107315 GCA_000404065.3 Pinus taeda
AAATGCCTTTCAATGCCTTGGCTTGTTAAAATGTATAAATTGCACATTAATTTTGTTTCATAAATTAATTTAGTTGTAATGAATTAATTTTCAATTGTAAATATTTTATTTTTATTTTATACATAGCCCTTGAGACCAAGAATAATTCATAGGCTTTAAGCCTTAATTAAAAAAACAAGTGGTGCACGTATCAATAAATCAGAGATTTGGTATCCAAGGAATTCATTTGAAATCCCTGATATCCAAAAGTCCCAAACCTCATACTATGTGGTTGTAGTTCATTTATATATTATAAAGTGGTTGAAGTATTATGGAGAACCCACTTTTCATTATATTATTTCTGCCTCCCTTTATGTTACACATGACCACTTTCGCTCCCGTTTATCAAGGCTACCCATATCGGGGTTTTGTTTTGGAACACATTTTAAAAATCTTTGATATATCATCCCGCCGATATTCCGATATGACACTCCACCGATAATTTGATAACCAATCTGTCTGACCTCCAATATGCCGAACTCGATATGGTATTAATTATGGTCTATAAAGCTATCGCATCTGCTCCATATCAAAGCTTGCATATGTAACCACGTTAGAAATTTCCAATATTAGAAGATTCTTTGACTTACCTTTCCGCCTGTCCCCTGCTTGTCTATGTCATCACCTTCGAAGTCGATATGGTTATAGAATTGGTTTAATTGTAAAATCGCGTCCACTCATATATAATAACTTTTGGAATGGGGCACATCTAAAATCTGTGATAAGACCCTTTCCTCCGATCTTCGATAAGCTATGGATCTAATACACATATAAAACATGGCTTAATACAAACATTGTGTCCATTACATCAGGCGTTTAATGTAAGATTGTTGTGTGAATGTGTTTAAAACTTCCAATATGCAATTGTTCTTATAGACTCCTATACTTGCCACCTGTCATCTCTAGGGGTCCGTTGTTATATTAATTGAAAATTCGTTGTTTTTTTAATAGTTTTGGGCATAAATAGTAATTGTTTGCATATTATTGTTTCCTCCATCTTTATGGCTGACTCTGATTTTATAATTCTATTTTGACAAAGGATTTCTGATTAAGGCCAATATTAAAACAAATCTGGTTTATACGTACATAAAGGAAAGACATACATGAAGCGATATACAAAAGGGAAAACATACTCCAGAATGGGCAAACATATCGAAAGTGTGAAATATCCCAACTCCCATTTTAATTCTATGATTAGAAACTTCCAATGGAGGGGCATATGATTTTTTTCCAAGCTTCGACTTTTGCCCCATTTACAACTGTCGCGATGACAATTAAAAAGACTCTGAATTGGTTTTGGCATATATGAAGTTTTTGCATGGTGGAGAAATGGAAAGCTGAGCATCCATTATCCCCGATGACATGCAACTTGCAATCCAAATACAGAGGAGGCAGAAATATTGACACCCATAATTGCGGTGAGTAAGAAATATTGTTTTGAAGCAGTTTGGAGCCGTCAACATCCCATGCCTTATAGGTGAACATGTGCTTATTTCCTTTTGTGTCCAAACACACAAAGTTTTCACAAAAGATTTGACGGTTGAACCACTCCTCGCATAACTCGTAAAGTGACGCTTGTCCTCTTCACAAATGATCAAATTGATGTCTCTTTGACCACCATTGATTTGGTATATTCCTTTTAGAACAAAGAATCTACTACATTGTTGTGAGGATGAACCTCACAATAAAACATGAAATATCGCAACTCCCATGTTAATTATCTGATTATAAAATTTTGATGAGAGGGGCGTATGATTGTTTTCTACGCTTCGAATTTTGCCCCATTTACAACAGCCATGATGAAAATTAAAAAAATTCGAGTTGGTTTTGGCAGATATGAAGTTATGGCCTAGTGGAAAAATGCAAAGCCGAGCATCCATTATCCCCGATGACATGCGACTTGCAATTCAAATACAGAGGAGGCAGATACATTGACACCCATAATTCTAGTGAGTAAGAAATATTGATTTGAAGCAGTTTGAAGCCATCATCATCACATGGCCTATAGGTGAACATGTGCTTATTTCATTTTGTGCCCAAGCACACAAAGTTTTCACAAAAGCTTTCACGGTTGAACCACTCCTCGTGTAACTCGTAAAGTGACGTTTGTCCTCTTCACAAACGATCAAATTGATGTCTCTTTGACCACTATAGATTTGGTATATTCCTTTTAGAATGACGAATCTACTAAAGTGTCGTGAGGATGAACCTCACAATAAAATGCCTTTTAGTGTAATTAAACATTTATAAAAAAAAATCAAGGTTTTTGTACATAGTTTTTTCTTAAATGAAAAGATAAATATTAAATTATATTAATATTATATATATATACCATTTGGTAGTTTAATCATATTTATTTATCATAATTTTCTCCTTTCATATATTTTCCCTATAAAAAGAGTGATTTTATTAATGGATAATAAAATTATATATTTAGATGCAAAAATGTAGATAAGTTTAGACCGAATGTTCCATTTAATGTTAGATACAAAAAGATGCATGCTCAATATTCATTAATGGTGCAAGCTTTAACTTTTTTAAATAATTTTATATATGGTGGGTAAGCTCAAATACCTCACTAAGGCCCCAATATCCAAAAGAGAACCACCGAAGCCCACACACACACACACACACACACACACACACATATATATAACCCAAATGAAAGGATAAAATGCTCAAAAGAACCATTGCAACCGAGATTCTTTAACCAACATCCACCAGAGCCAATGCACATATAGGTACATCGAAAGGGGAGGTCCTACGTTATTTTAAAACCACCAAGATCAAGCCTTGTTGATAATTATTATAACCTACATGAATCCATCACATATTATCAATACCACAAGACCTGGGTCCCGCTCCTTTTTTTTAGTGTCTCCGTGTCTACTTGGGCTTACATCACCTTGGTTGTTTCAAAGTGCATGCAAAGGGAAACCTCTAGGAGAGAGACTACAAGATTTTCCCATCAAGTGTCGACCCTAAATCCCATTAATTGTCATTCCTAGGCCTTTTTCTCAAACCGTGCTCACACTAACCTCTAGGCAAAGTTAGCATTATCTTCAAATTCCCACTTGCACTCCATGTTATCCTAGCCTCCTTCTTATTGGACGATCTCACACGTCTTCCAACCTTCTCCTATACGTGCTCCTCTTATCAACCTTCCAAGATAAAACCTATAGGACACATCAACCCAACACTATCTCTTAATGGATTCTTGTTAATAGAAAATCAATTTTGTCTCCCAGCCTCTGTCGAATGAAAAACTCTTGTTGGAACTTAAAAAAACTAAGTGTTGGTCGCTCCACCCCTATACTTCAGCTTTGAATGTCTTAATATTATCAATGCTTCTCTACCACTTATACTCGCTTCCCACTCGAACAATATAAAAGCAACGTTTAATCGCTCTATTGCCCAATTTCTTGCAATGTTATATGTGCATATAAGTGTGGCCAAGAGATAATAAAGTGATTGCAGAAGGATTGGCTAAGAATCGAAATAATAGGTTGCATAAAAACTAGTAAGAAAGTAAGTGTCAAATAATCACTCTCGGACTCTGCACTCTCTGACTATTGTTTATTGATTCAAGCAAATGATAAACAATACATCATAGTATCCATTCAGATCCATGGAAATAGGATCGAATAGACCAATTCAAGGAAAATGAAACAAATTACAACAATTGACTAATTTTAATGAACTACATGGCAATCCAAACCAACTTTATCCTAACAATCCCACCCATTGAGGAACCAACTCCTCTAGTAAAGAAATTTTAACCTCCTGGTCAATCAGGCTTTTATGGATGACCCTGCATCATACTCCCATGGAACAAAGAATTCATGGCCTCCTATCTATGAGAGCTTAAATAGTTCTACCACTTTTCTATATTAGTGCGACAATAATTCAAGTTGCATCAAATATTGGATGGTCCTTCCACTTGATCAAATAATCATAGTATTCCTTTCCCCTAGTCTTCTTAATGAACCTCTTGTATAAAATCCTCTATGACTGCAAAGGCTCTATTGTTGGAAACTATTTCTGCCACTAAATTTTTTGTTTTCAATTATCATTTGTTATCTGTAACTCCTCTCATGGTTGATACTTGTATAGGTCTGCAACATTGAAGATGGGAGAGATGCCAATCCCTGATGGCAACTCAATATCATAAGCATTGGATGAACATTTCCTAAGGATATTATAAGGACCAAATTTCTTTAATTTTAATTTAATTTATTTTATTGTATTCTATGCCAACACTAAGTCTCCTAATTCAAAGCTTATCTCTCTCCTCTTAAGATCTTCTATGGACTAATATTTGAGGCTACTTTCTTGTAGTTTTTGTTTCACTTGTTTATGGTTTCCTGCATAGTTAAAACAAAGTCTTCTCCTGTTGCACTTCATTGTTCTACTCTTCCCAAGTTTTTGTGTTCATACACTCCTCTTGGATGCATCCCATACATAATTTGAAAAGGACTTTGACCAATGCTTCTTTCGGATAATCATTATAGACAAATTCAGCATAGGCAAGTACTTGATCCCACTGCTTGGGATGGTCCCCAATCAATTCCAAAAACTTCTATTAACTACTTTATTATGTCCATTAGTCCGAGGGTAATAAGTTGAACTAAATCTCAACTCAATTCCAATCTTCTTCCATAAATCCCTCTAAAAAATTCCCAATAATTTGGTATCCCTGTCTGGGACAATGCTCTTGGGCACTCTATGCAATCTCAATACTTGTCCAAAGGAAAAGTTGGCAACATGGGTGGCATCACTGGTTTTAAAACAAGGGATGAAATGGGACATTTTTGAAAATATGTCCACTAAGAAAAAGATTACATCACTACCCTTTTGAGTCTTTGGAAAAAACAATACAAGGTACATGCTTACCGAATCCCATGGCTTGTTTGGAATTGGTAATGGTGTATATAACCCAGTATTCTGGCTCTTTTCTTTTGCATGGTGGAAAATTCTACAACTTCTCACAAACTTCTATACATCAGTCCTCATCTTTGACCAATAGTAAAAATGCTTCAGTTGTTCATATGTGTTATCATGGCCAAAGTGTCCATCAAGACCTCCACTATGTTTCTCTTTGATTAAATTCTCCCTCATCGAACATTTTGGTACACAAGGTTGATTATTTTTTAACAATAATCCTTCTTGAAGCATGTAATCAAGCCACAAACTCCTATCTTGGATTGTTGGGTTTTTACAGGCTTTATAGGCCTCCTTAAAATCTGCATATACTCATATAGCCCCTTCATAAAGTCAAACCCCATGATATGGAATTTACTTTCCTGCATAATCAAATTCCTCTTGCTCAACGCATCAACAATTCTATTAGTTTGGCCACTAATATGCTTGAAAACAAAAGTGAAATTTGTGAGATATTCAATCCAATTGACATGTTTTTTACTCAATTTAGGTTATTGCCCTAATGTATTATAGGGCATAATTATCTGTATACAAAACAAATTCTTTAGACATTAAATACTGCCTCCATTTCTTTAAAGCTTGTACCACAACATAAAACTCCTTGTCATAAGAAGTATACTTCCTCCTTGCCTCATTCAATTTCTCACCAAAATAGGCTATGGGCTTATCCTCCTAACTTAATACAACACCAATTGATTCTCCACTAGCAACACACTTCACTTGGAAAGGCTTGCCAAAATTTGGCAACACTAGAACAAGTCGGTTTGTGATATTTTTCTTTAATAGTTGAAAGCCATTTTCTGCTTTAACAAACCACTAGAATGGTTGTTTGTATATTTTTTGGTCTCCACAATTGGAGCACTCATCCTACTAAAATTCTTGATGAACTTCCTGTAAAAACTAGCCAAACCATGAAAGATTCTAACTTCAAAAATTATTTTAGGAGAGGACCAATCAACAATAGCTCTTACCTTCTTAGGAGCCATCTTCAACCCATCCTTAGGTATGACAAAGCCAAAATACACAAGCTTTTTCTTCAGGAGTGAATATTTCTTCAAATTGATAAGAAATTTCTCTTGTTTTAGCTTCTTTATTACATACCTCCAATGTCTCAAGTGCTCTTTTTTGGAATATTTTTAAACCAATATGTCATTTAAATATTCAATCACAAATTTCCCTATGAACTCTTTTAACACCTCATTCATCAATCTCATAAAGGTATTGGGTACATTTGACAACCCAAATGGAATGACCATCCATTCCTACAACCCATCATTGGTTTTAAAGGTTGTCTTCCACTCATCTCCCTCTCTAATTCTAATCTACTGGTACCCACTCTTCAGATCAACCTTGGGGGGGAAGTAGCACCACTAAAATAGTCTAATAAATCATCTATGTGATGTAAACGAAATTTGTACTTGATTGTGATCTTGTTCAATGCTCTGGAGTCTATGCACATGTGCCAACCTCCATATTTCTTAGGACTCAACATAGTTGGCATTACACATGGACTAATTCTCACTCTGAACGGCCATTTATTGAACAACTCTTGCACTTTCTTTCTGATTTCTTCATTCTCTCAAGGGGTCATTTTGTATGCAGCCTTATTTGGTAGACTTTCTCCCGATATCAAGTCAATATGATGACTTATACTCCTCACAGGAGGTAACTCATTAGGATGGTCATCCACTACGATATCACTATACTCATTCAACATATCTTGAATCTCAAAAGGAAAATCATTTATAGTAGTGGAAGTAAGAATTACCTTAGGTTTACACACCAAAGCAACACTTACCTCATTATCTTCCATCCACTGTAAAAATTATTTCCTGCTCAATAACAATGCCTTAGAATCATTGCTCTTAGATGTCCCCTCTTCTTGAAATGATAACAAATTATGGTTAATTCCATCCTTATGTAATTTGTAAATGTTCTTCTTCCCATCGTGCACAACACCTCTATCAAAATTCCATGGTCTACCCAATAGAATATGGTACAAATTTATGGGCATGATATCACACAGGATTTATTCTTTTAGCTTCCTATTTGCTACTCCACTTCAAAATGTTCATTTAACAATAACTGATGACCTTTATGAAGCCATGACACCTTGTAAGGTGTTGGATGCTTTATCTTCTTCAATTTCAATTTTTCCACCACTTCTGTAGACACCAAGTTGTTAGTGTTGCAACTATCAATCACCATCTTACAACATTTCCCTTAGACTTTGCAAATAGTCTTGAACAACGCTTTCCTCTTAGTTGATTCAACAACTTCATTTTATGGTTTCAGTGACACTTTCTTAAGAAATAGAGACTCTCTAATATATAGTACATTATTTGCCTCATGTACCTTTAGTTCCCCTTCTTTTTTGGGGAAAAACAACACTTCTTTGGCCTGCATCTCTATTTACTGGACATTCATATGCCATGTGTCCAAGATTGCCACTCCTATAGCAACGAATCTCTCTGCCTCTTCCTCATCCTCATCCTCTAGAAAAGGATCTTCGGTTTCAGAAGTCTCCCTCTTGCTGTCGTTGTGGACTTGAACTACTAGCTCCTTTTTTTGTGTTGTAGATCTTCCTCTGGTTTATTGTTGTCCTCTTCCTCTAGCAGTATCTTTTCCTTTATCGGATGGCTTCCTTACAAGCTTCTCCTCAGCCTTCAAAGCTAGTTGGTATGCTTCCTCTACTGTATGGGTGATAACACACTAATTTCAACTTAAATATCTAAACTGAGACCATTAATGTATTTTTTATCTTCTCTTTAGACTCTTCCGCATATCCAGTCCTGATATTCACCTTATAGAATTATTTTGTATACTCCCTCACAATCATCAATATTTGTCTAAGATTTTGCATTTTCCTGAAAAAAGTGAGTTCATAATCCTTTGGAAAAAACTTTCCTTTGAGCTTTGCTACCATTATTTCCCAATTTTTAATCTTGTACTTGCTTGTCCTTCCTTCTCTTTCAACCTATACCCCATCCCACCATAAAGTTGCATGTCCCTTCATTTTGGTAACAGAAAATTTAACTTTCTTCTCCTTGTCCATCTCTTCACACTCAAAGAAATTTTCCATCTTTGTAATCCAGTCTATAAGCTCCTACGGATTGATGCTGCCAGGTAAGAAGATATATCTAGTTTCTCATTTGTGATAGATCCTAGAACGACTTTCAGTATTATGTCTTCTACAGGAT
This sequence comes from Pinus taeda, assembly GCA_000404065.3. Taxonomy (NCBI): domain Eukaryota; kingdom Viridiplantae; phylum Streptophyta; class Pinopsida; order Pinales; family Pinaceae; genus Pinus; species Pinus taeda. The sequence goes on from APFE031294375.1 coordinate 62,702, forward strand.
CTCCAACTACTTCTTCCTTTAGACATTATTCTTCTTCCTCACTTACATCTCTGGCTTCAGGTTCTATTTTCTTGTTGGTTTCCATGGATGCCATTCTTTCTTCTAACCACTTCAGCATTGACTACATGCCTTTGTCCTCTCTGGCCTCCTCTACCACCTCGTCCAACTTTATACGCTATGGTCAGCTTAATTGTTTGTAGTGTAGATGCATGATCTACTTTGATACCAACTAGTGCATGCCTTAACTTTTTCAAATAATTTTGTAGGTTTTAACCTTGTACATAACTTACATGCAAATAAATTCTTAAAAAACTAGAAAATATACAATGGTGAGAACATAAAATAAACACAGATATATTTCCCCTGGATCCCAAAACCGAGACTACTAGATTTAATTTTCATAATGTTCCTTTCAATGTTACAATACATATGTATACATGCTGAAGCATTCATGAACCCCAATCCATTAACCCTGGATTAGAACATAACTGTAGTTCCCCTTACCAAATCTACAAAATACCATGGGCAGAAAACCATCATGCCCAAAACCATGTGCAAAACCCATGCACAAAACCATGGGTAGGTCTGACCACCATCTTTGGATCAACATATATATAGAAAAAAAATCATGTGGTGCTGCCTCGAACCTCGTGTGTGCAACTAGTCATAGAAAGAATATAACACACACCCAACAAATTTTATATCTGGCAGCTAAGCCCAGCTACCTCATTAAGGCCCCAATATCCAAAACAGAACCAATGAAGCTAAGATATGTTTATTTATTATATATATATATATATACACCAAAAGAAAGGATAAAATGCACAAAAGAACCATCCCAGTTGAGATCCTTTAACCAATAGCCACGGGAGCCAATGTACATATAGGTAGATACAATTGAAAGGAGGAGGGCCTACCATATTTTAAAACCATCAAGCTCAAGACATTGTTGATAGGTATTATAACCCACACGACTCCATTGCATATGACCAATACCACGAAACCTGGGTCCCGCTCCTTCTTTTTTTTGGCTGGTACGAGAAACCTTTGGGAGACAGACTCAAGGCTTTCCCTTTAAGTGTTGGCCTCGACTCCCGTCAATTGTCATTCCTAAGCCTTTTTCTCAAAGTGTGTTTGAACTGACCTCCGGGCAGAGTAAGCATTACCTTTGTGGTCCCACTCACTCTTCTTGTTGGGAAATCTAACACGTTAACTCGATGCCCAGTCAACCCAACTGTTGTTGTATGTGCTCCTATTTTTGACCTTCTAGGATAGAATCTATGGGACATGTGAACCCAACGTTGTCTCTTAACAACTTCTTGTTAACATAAAATGGGTTCTGTCTCTCGACCATTTTTAAATGATGGGCTCATTTTGTAACTTAAAAAAAATAAACTCTGCCCCTATACTTCAAATTCAGCTTTGTTAATGTTCTCAAGGCTCCTTTGTCACTTTTGTAAGCCTCCCACTCACATAGTATAAGATCAATGTTTAATCACTGTATTACACAATTCCTTGCAATGTTATATGTTGATATATGTGCATCCAACGAATAATAAAGTGATTACAAAAGGGTTGGTTAAGAATCAAAATAATAGGTTGCAGAAGGAATGGTATGAAAGTAAGTTTGAAAGAATCACTCTCGCACTTTGCACTCTCTAACTATTTTTTATTTATTCAAACAAATTATAAATAATACATCATAGTATTCATTTAGATCCATAGAAATAGAATGGAATGGATCAATTTGGGGAAAATGAAACATATTACAACAATTGACTAATTTTAATGAACTACAAGGAAATCCAAAGCAAATTTATCCTAACAAACCCACTCATTGAGGAATTTACTCCTTTGGTAAAGAAACCTTAACCTCTCAATCAATCAGGTTTTTATCGACACCCGTGCATCAGTTACCATACATATTATCCAAAAAAACATCAATAAACATATGTGTTTTCTCCTAAGCATATTGTCAAAAGCAAAAGATTGTTTGTCATAAATCTAGAATATGTTTGTGTGAGATTAAAAAAAAAAAAAAACTATTAAATTGATCAACAAGTAATAGGTGTCTGGACTTGCTGGACGGATGTCCATTGAGGGGTGAAATTTTTCCTTCATATAATTATATAATATATTAAAAATAGATTTTTATCAAATTAAATACTTAAGAAAAATAAATTATGTTTTTTTTTTTTTTTTTAATTTGATTGATTTGAGTCTCTCAGACTAAAAATTATATGTTCCTAAAACCACATAGTTTTATTGGGGATGGCTCTAATGATTATTATAAGGCACATTTCCTTTCTTGAAAAAACTATTTAGGTTCAAACATTTTTTTCGACCATTGAAACTTAAAATTCCCAATCCCCTTTAGAGTTATGAAGTTCTTCAACATAATGTGCATATTGAACTTTCTTAATTATCAAAGTCATATTCCACATTCGAACAAAGGTCCTACTTTTATAGTTCAATCCATGTAGAAAGTGCTTGGCTTGGCACTCATTAGTATTTGTGTAGGAAGTATACTTTACAAGTTCCATGAACCTCATATCATACTTTTACACTGATCAACATCGTTGAATTGATGCATTAAAGACTCCATATTGTTACCCTTCAAAGAATGTTTAAACATATTTCTTTCAAAATATTTGCTTAAACAAAAAATGTTTAAACATATTTATTTCAAAATCTTTCCTTAAACAATTCCTAGGAGACATTCTTAAAAGCGAGATGCAATTGCCTCTCTAAGTTTCCTCACCAATTAAAAACAATTCCTTAAAGTTGGAAATAGCTATCTTACTATTTGAGATGGAGGCATAGTCTCTTAGTTCAAATTACCATGTTATGTGTTAAACCATGCTTCTATGCTTTCCCTTGTAATGTCTCTAGAAAAATTTAGAAGCTTGATTTTCTAGAGTTTCATAGTAATAGTAATATCTCTATAAGTAGGTCCTTGTTCCAAGTTTTCTTTGTGAACAACTATTAATATCCATTGTTTTTTTTTTTTTTATGGTTTACTTTCCTATTCATTATTAGGTGTCCTTCATAACCCGTTAAGACAGTGGTATGCATAGAGAGTGACCTAGAAAGCATACACGAGAAGTTCCTATCTCAAATTTAGAACATTACGACCAATTGGATGACCTTATATGGGTGGAACCATGATAAGATGTTGTTGTTAGTGGCTTAAGTGGAAACGTGAGTGTTAATAGTAGCTTATATTTTTCTTTTCAATATAGCTATCATTTAGAGTTATCCTAAGAGATGAAACTCCATTAAGAAATGTTACTTTCTAAACTATTCAAAAACCCTTCGTGAATTGATCATATGAAATCTTATTAACAAATTAAGCATGTATGTTGAAGTTTACCCTTTTATCATGTTGTAAGGGATAATTTTCTAACATGTTGTAAGGGATAGTTGTTTATCTGTTGAAGTCTACCCTTTTAGCACGTTGTAAGGGATAGTTGTCTGTTTATTGCTTAGCTTCAAAATTTGACTCATATTTACAACTCAGTTTTTACCTATATCGTTTAGAAATGTGAGAGGTTTTCATTTAATAACGATCAATCAACCTTGGATCTTCCAAGAAATCAACACTCAACGATTAACAACATTACTAGTCCTTGCTGTAGGCAAGGCAAGGACTATAGTAATCGGGATGGTGCCCACTAATATTAATTTGAGCTGGTTAAGATTATGAATAACCACTAATATTAGTTTGAGCTGGTTAAGATTCTGAATAATGAAAGTTTTAAGGCTCGCAATATATATTTACATAGTGAAATATTTTTCGCCATCTCTTTTGGCCTCTTCCCAAGGCAGGGAGGCAAAAACTATATGCTATTTTCATTTTCTTCCTTCACATTTTTAATTGAGAAACTAATGCTAACATTACCTCATTTGCTTTAAATGTTTGGGTTATTTAGTTTCTTAGTAAGATATATGTCAGGCGACACACACACTGGATGCTGCGAGACCACATACCACATGGCTATTGCATGTACTTCCCATGTGCCTATGATGATGTTGGTAGCTATGATGTCAATGGGCGTGGTGATCCTACCTTCGCTTCCATCTCTGTTGCTAGTGGTGGTTCAAACTAGTTCAACTGAATCTACTACTGATGCTTTCATTCGGTCAAATGCAACCATCTCTGCCACTGGTGACTCATACTTTGTAGCTTATGATGTGGGATCTATCTTTGCCTGTGTCTTTGTGATCTACCCAATGCCTTTATATACCAGGCATTCGTAAGTAAAATGTAGAGCTTAAAGTATGTGCCTATGCTATCTAGCTATTTGATCGAGGGAAGTTGGATCCCTTGGATGCTTGCCTATCAGGTAGAGCTTAAAACCTCTCAATTAGGCCCTTACCTGCTTTTCTTTTTATGGGAGCTATGCCTATTGAAACATCCATTTGAATGCCCATCAAATCTCATTGGATCAGAGCAATCGCACGTCTCGTACCTCTCAGCACTTATACCCATTCATTAGAGGAAATTTTAGTCTAAAAGTGCCCATGAAATTTTCCTGTCATAATATGTAAACCAAAATCAAAATCCTTTAAATTTAAAGAGGTGCATGTAAATATTTTAGAGGGAAAAGAAGAAAAACTACTTTGTTTTAATTGTATTTTTCGTTTATCTCCTTATAGGATTACTCAAATTTCAAGTGTAGACAGTAGTTGGATGCAAAATTAAATTCCACATCCAACGAGTACCCATTATGCATACTTTTGAGAAGACCCACATTGATAATGATTGCAGATACATTAAAAAAACATGTCCAACACACTTTTTTAATGTATATGCAGTTTTTATCAATGTGGGTCTTCTCAAAGGTATGCATAATGGGTTCTCATTGGATGCGAAATTTAATTCCGCATTCAACGAGTGTCTACACTTAAAAATTTGAGTAAATCTATAAGGAGATTATCTAAAAATATAATTAAAATAGTTTTCTTCGTTTCCCTCGAAAATTCATAACTCTTATTTTATTGTTTTAGCTATTATTTTATTAGTTTTCCTTACGAGGCTAATGGGTGCACAATATGAGCTGCATGACCCACAACAACAACATGATTTGATGTATGATCACTTGCATCACAAAGAAAAAATTATGACATCTGTGCAATCAAGAAGCCAAATACCTTGGGTGAAGTCCAGAAAGTATCTGATATTGAGGGCATTAACTGGCCTGTAAGCCATTTTAATATTCGATGTTGTCCATAATTGTGCTCTAACGCATTGTTTACTGATTTTATAGCATCCTCTAGAGTCATTCTTTAAGCTCAGATGTTTTTTCCCAAATAGTGAACCATAGATTGTTGAAGAATTCCTTCCCCATATGAAAAAGAACAAGAGGACCACTTGGGAAAAACCTTTTCCATGTTATTTGTTTTTTAGTTTCAACTTTGGCTGATCGCTGATGAATATCAGATGAACCTTTAAGCTCCTGATAAGTTGAGGATTCTTTATTATTCTTTGGCTCTTGTGATAACATTGATTGTGCAACTAATGGAGAATTCAATTTGAAAATTGAAGAACACAAATTAGTCTTTAGCTCTTGTGATAACATTGATTGTGCAACTAATGGAGAATTCAATGTGAAGTTTGAAGAACACAAATTTTACTTGTACTCGGCTTATTATATTAGCAAATCATGTATCTTGTAGGCATAATAGAAGGGCATTGCGAAGTACTTTGTTTTCCACTACATCTCCCAACATCGGCTTCCTTATATGGCTAAGATTAGCTCCAACTAGCCTGCAATTTATCAAATGGTGCATGTCTACATGCTTGCACATATTATTGGTATGTTTTTTATCGGCCTCAGATGTAAATGATGTTGATTTCCTTGTAATATTAACTTCAATTGTTGATGTGATCCAACGAGCCTCATATTTATATTTGAAAAGATGAATAACTTTTGGTTCAATAAGATGCTGCTAATCCGGGCATGCACTCATTTCAAAAAGTGCCATGAACTACAAACTGTTCTCGACGAGCATGAATGACAATATGTAAAAGTGTAAAACTGAAACTCCACAATGTATTTTAAAACAACAAGCAATGCAACTATCCAATAATGTTCACACTCCGATACCCATTTTTCAAGGTAATTGATTGAAGATTTTTGTTAATTGAATTTAAGAATTTTTTTTTAACAACATGGTGAATCGGTACTTGTCAGACCTAATCTAAGGAAGACCCAAGATCAATTCTCGTAGCTGCTACTAATTTCTTATGATTTTGGCCACTAATTTCTTATGAGTTTGACCAGAGCCGAGACTCACTGCCAGACCTAATCTAAGGAAGACCCATAGTACTTTGCGAGACCTAATATAAGGAAGACATTATTTTGGCCAAAGCTGAGACTCACTAGAGGGGGAGGAGTCTACTTCTTGAGTCGCACACCATAGCAGGACAATATACTCAATGTGATTTGAACCCTGACCTCATAGATTTCACCCAACTCTCACTAGCCATCTCACCACACATCACTTACTATATACTTGAATTTAAGATTTTCAATGTATCATTTTCAATAATTTAAGGGCTTTTGCATCGTATCAAAAAAATCTAATCCAATAGTACATCTCTCCTAATATATGCAAAGGGCAAGTAATCACCTAAAATATTTTTCACGCAGAACAACCACAGGGACTTATTGCTTGTGCAACAACTCTTGTTATATAAATATTTAGTGGTTCATAACACTATTTTATAAACATTTATTCATTTATATATGACATACCTATCTTTAGCCACATAAATTGTTTGGGATATTCTATAAATGTTTATCCATTCATATAATGAATGAATTTATGTGAAGGAAAAGCCTTCCAATATATATCATAAAAATTTTTATTTTAAAATTATAATAAAATAAATAATTTAATCAAAAATAAAAATAAATTTATTTATTTTATATTTGTAAATTTAATTAAAATTTTATTATTATTTAAAAAATGTCATGAATACTTATTATCATATTAAAACATATAGGTATAAAATTTATTACTAATTAAAATTTAAAATATTAATGAAAAATGAAAATAATTTAAATAAAATTGTATTAGTTGAATTTAATATAATATATTTATTTTTCTTAAATGCCCTCATTTTTCCAAATTTAATATAGTAAATAAAATAAAGTTGTGCATATATTGTCTTATGAGTCAAGTTTTATTAGCACAACTTATCTTATGAGTCAAGTCTCACTAGCACAACAGGTGGAGGATGGGCCTAGTCACTCAGGGTCAAACCTCACGGGGTGGTTGTGCCTGTCTTAGGGGAGGAGACATGCTAGCCATGTGCTAGGGAGATGAGACATGCTAAAAAACCCAGTGAACTAAGAGATGGTGTGGCCGGTTGTCCCTGTCCTAGGGGAGGAGACATGCTACCAATGTGCTAGGGAGAGGAGACATGCTAAAAAACCCAGTGAACTAAGAGATGGTGTGGCCGATGAGATGCAATCCTTGGATGACTTTGATAGCTTAGATGCCCCTGGGTTGTGGCTCCATCAATCCTTGAAGATCACAAACAACTTGACAAAAAAAAATATAGTGTCCTATTAGCTATAATCTATCTATTATATGTTTTGGAGATTTTTACTGTATATTTTTTGGTCTAATTTGGGAGGACTTTATTGGAATCACAAATTTAAGTTGTGATCTCTTCAATAGGAGTGTCCCATAAATTTTTCAAAGATTTATTTAAAAATTTCATGAATATTTATTATTATACTGAAACATAAAAAGAAAATGAAATAATTTAAATGAAATTGTTTTTCTTAACTTATATACACTTTGGCTTCTATGATTCATATTGAATAATTAAGAAAAAACTTTCTGTAGTAATCATTATTATAAGAAACATAAAAAAGAAATAAATATATGCAATTTTACTACTAATTTAAAATTGAAAAATTTAAATGAAATTGTATTTCTTAACACTTGTATACTTTTTTGAGATCTCTTTTAATATTATTTTTAATTTTACATCATCATTTCTCCAAATCCAATATAGTGAAATAAAATAAAGTTGTGCTTACAATATAGTGTCTTATTAGCTATAATCTATTTGTAATATGTTTTGGAGGTTTTCTCTCGATATTTTTTGGTTTAATTCAGCAGAAATTTGTTGGAATCACTAATTTAAGTTGTGAACTCTTGAATGTCCCAGATTTTTCAAAGAAATATTTATTTAAATGAAATTGTATTTCTTAACTTACATATACTTTTTTGGTATCTTTTTAAATATTATATTTATTTTCTCTTCACATTATCATTTCTCCAAATCCAATATAGTGAAATAAAATATAGTTGTACATGCAATATAGTGTCTTATTAGTTATAATCTATATAGTTAGTCTAATTTGATAAGAATTTGTTAGAATCACAAGTTTAAGTTGTGAACTCTTCAATCTAACTATCACTGAGATTTTCCAAAATCTTAAATCTCTATATAGATTCAAAATTTTAACTCAAAATTCCAGCCAAATCCCAAAATTATAATGGTAAAAGCAAGAATGTATACCACCTGCTCAGCCATCACTCCTACAACAGGTAGATATTGTACTTGCCACGTGCATACTATACTTGCTTAAATCCAACCATGACATATACAACCTGACTCCCCCGTATGAATAAATCGATAGCACAATAAATGTTACTGGATGAAACAGTTCGTCAGATTTGAAAGCTTTCAAGGCTTTTTAAATTCGATGATTTATTGAAAACTTTCTAATCTAACCATCCGTATACCATTAACCTCATTGATCAATGTGTAGCAGAGTAGATAGACACGCCATTCATCACTGTCTACCGGCCTAATGTGTCATTTAACAAAAATAGGGAGAGCAGCCGGTAAAAATGAGCAGACGCCTTCGGACGTAGATGATCAGTGTGGAGTAAGGGGATGGAACAAAATACGAAAAGGGCAGTCACCGTCAGAAGGGTTGCCCAACACCTCGGAAACCTTTGATGTACGGTTATGGCTGCGTTTCATATTTGCAGGCGAAGGACAATCTCGGACTTCGGTGTCTTACAACTCAGACGAATTTCAATTTCAATATTTTGAATAATTTATTTCCGCTATTCAAAAAAATTCAAACACTATTGTGATTAAATATTTTGAAAAAACAATAATCAGATTCATGTGAAAAATAACTTCCTTCCTGGGTGGACAACGCCCCTGTATACCCTTTCCTCCTGCAGTTCCGTTTCAATTCAGGTTGCGCTGACCACTACGTAGTACGAACATGTCTGGAATTTGATATTTCACAAAATGATTTTTTTTTTTAATTTTACTTATTTGAAACTTAATAAAAATTTTGAAACATCACTTTTGAGTAGTAAAATAAATATGAAATTGTAGTAAGTTTGACTTGAAAGTAGGTAGACCTTGTCATAAATTAGAACCAGCGTAGTATATGGCGGCCTAAAGTTTGTTTTAAAAATTCGGTTCTGTTTCTTTCAATCATCTTTTGGTTTTGTTTTTCATTAAGATCAGGTGTTTCTATTGGGATGTTGATGGTTGTTATCTTCTAATATTGTTGTTCTTTTGGTTTTGTTTTTCATTAAGATCAAGTGTTTTTATTGGGATGTTGATGGTTGTTATCCTCTAATATTGTTGTTTCCAGTGAACGCAGGTCTTCCAAGCTTGATGTTTGCAATTCTGGTTCTCTTTTTGATATGGGCAGATTGTTTTGATCTTCTTTGTTTTCAGCGGATAAATACTGCCTTCTCTACGATCAGTGAGGCTATTTTAGGCTCATACCTATCATGGCTGTTAGTTTTTTCTTTTGACATGAACTGTTGATGCTTTTCAATTAGGCTGGGATGTATTTTTGTGTCAAGTTCTCCATTTCTTTGCATAGTTTCTGCTATATGAGAAACAGTTGTATTGGTACATAATGCTATGTTTATATTTCTGATATAAATACAATCATGCTTTTTCGATCTGCTAAAGAAATTTTGCAGTTAGAGACAGTAGAAGTAGTGTAATATAAGGAGGTTTCAAGTTTGTTTGAAAAATAATGGAAATTATGTTAGGGTATTGATAAAATTTGGTTCTTCCAGTATTGAAATGCAATAATTTATATGAGGACATTAACTTAAATCAGTGGAGAGAGAAAAGTGATTCTCAAGATAAGGCTTGTAATATCTCAGGATCTCTTGAGCTAGGGCTTGTTATATTTCATGATTTTATGCTGGATTGTGCTCAATTTTGGAGGACCTTTTGAGAAGACCATATCTCATGATTTCATGGTTGGATTGTGCTCAAATAGGACCCCTTGAGAAGAACCCAGGGCAGTTGTGGACCAATTTTCAACTCGTTTGGATGGCTCTAAAAGATTTCTCCTGATGCCTTAGGTGGTCTTCTAGGGTTAGACTGAGAATTTGGAAAAATGAAGAAAAAAGAAGTAAATTTGATCACCAAAGGGATACCATGATCAGTGCCATATTACTTGGATCTAGAATTTTAGTGAGCTAAGAAATCCAAATTGTTATCAAATTTTAAGATTTTGGGTGCCCAAAAATTTTATGGTACTAGACCCATTTCCACCATCAAAAACAAGATTCAAACACTCTTACACCATGATCTTTAAGCAAAAAAACCAACAATTTTTTACTATCCCACCAAAATTAATACCACTGTAATCAAAACCATTAACACCATTCTACCATTCTTGTAATGTACAACTTCTCAGCATCCAAATGAAATAAAAGTAAATGGCCAGAATTCTAATCCCAAGATTTCCTTCATTACTAAAGCCTACTCCAGTGGAAACCAAGTATTTTTTAAATAACAGAAACTTTGTCAAATGATTTTAGATCCTTTTTCATTGGGCAAAATCAAGCTTTTTTTTCAAACTCTGTCAAATTATTTTAGCTCTTTTTTCGTTGGGCATAACCAAGCTATTAGAATCCATCATTACCATTGAAAAAGGCTTCAAAGGATTCTTGAGGTTTCTTAGGAGGACTAAACAGTGGATCACATCAGGTGACTCTTTTTTCATTGGACATAACCAAGCTATTAGAATCCGTCATTATCATTGAAAAAGGCTTCAAAGGCTTCTTGAGGTTTTTTAGGACTAAACAGTGGACCACATAAGGTGACTCTTTTTATACTTCTCTGTACAATTAAAAAAGACCAGTTTTCCAGTGAATTCTTCAAATTGATCATCAAAGCAATTGTTGGTGATAAAGTTTTGTAAAATATCTCATAAGCTTATGGTATATTATTTATTATTAAGTTTGGTAAAATAATTATATATTATTTTTATATAATTATTTATTTGATTTTTTGGTTGATAACAAATTTATATTAATTTATAAGAAAATTTGATTAATAATAAAAAAGTGGAAAAGAAACAAAATCTATGAAAACTGTTTTCTCTCAGTAAATATCCATAAAACCTAAAAATATACTTAAAATTTAAAATAACAAATATGCAAAAACAAATAAGTTTTAAATAACCATCGTCCAATTTTCAATTTACACTTAGGATAACCATGATCAAATTTAAAAAAAAAAAAATGGAATTCTAACCATGACTGCCAGTGCCTCTAAAGTTCAGTTGGATATTTTTCTGGAGATAACCGAGGCATTTGGATTTGGGTATAGTGGGTATAACAAGTTTGACTCGTGAAGCAGGCGGAGAACTGTAGCTGAAGTCGCTCTCCGTGAACAGGCCGAGGCCGCATCAAAATCTTGAGGCTCTGAACCGTTGAGAATGCAGTAGTCTAACTCAGACGTTTTCTCTCTTTATTGGGCTTTTTTTTTTCAGCCATTTTATGCTAAAGGTACGATAATATTAAAAAATTAAATTCATGCAGTATTGTGGAAAACCGTGATAGTTAAGTTGATGTGAATTCATTCAATATTTTAGAAAAAAAAGACAAGCTTTTGACCCATTGATTACAAGTTTGTGACGGAAGTTGCCTCTTATAAAGATTATTTTTTACTTTATTTACTTATTTTCTTAAAAAATATTATTTAATAAAATTTTACAGGTTTTATAGTTTGGTTTGCGTGGGTTATTAATTGGAAAATTAGATATTTATAGTGTGTAATCAAAATTGAAAAAGCCCTAGTTCATAATTGAATGCTTTTTCACATTTTTAGTAAATTGAAAAAAAAAAGTAGAAACTAAATTTGTAATAATGTAATATAAGGTTTAAAGGTGTTATAAAACTGTATTTTAATTGATTATTTATCATGTTGGTGGGATTTTCATGGGTCAAGTGGGAGGTCCAAGTGGTCTTAGATTCCCTATAAGTGATGATTGAAAATTTTCATATAAAGCTAGAATATTTCCTCCTTAGCTTTGTTTATGTCTAACAACACCCATGCTCATAAAGTCTTCATGTACCAATAAGGGCCAACTGTGTACATGTCGGTTATCCCTCCCCTTGGTGTGACCCATATCCAATATCCAATATCTAGAAGGACACCTTTGCTTTGATGTCCATGTCTAACAAGCACCCACACTTGGTTATGTGTCTCATTATGCTTTATCAAGTTCCCCCTATATTCACTACAAATTTTGGTTTTGATGGTGGCTTGTAGAGGATTTTTCTTGTTGACAAGCACGAGCTTTGCCTCAATTCTCATAATACATTGCCCCTTGATGACAATGTGTCGGTTGTTGTCGCATCCCAATAACTATGTATCTTGATAGTGTCGAACCCCTATGTGTGACCAGAAATAAGTTTGACACTTTGAGAGTGAGACTAAAACCATATGCCAAAATTAGTTTGGGTTGCCTAGGCTAAGCAACAAAAGACCCAATCAATATAGTAAAAGATTGGGGCAAGGGATGTCAAGGGCTAAAGCCTAAGACTTAATGGCCAACTTTCTTGGAGACTAGGGAAATAACAACAAAGAACGACCTCCAGACCGTGAAGAAGTTTTGGGCATTCCCAGAACCCAAAGACATCACTCTACATAAAAATATGGAACGTATAGAATCCTTAAAGTAAATGAGTGTCGCTTCGTCCTTATTACCCATAGAGTTTTGTTGACATAATTCCTCAATGCATAACAAATGCAAGTGTCATTACTCAACTGCTTAAATCCACCATAACCATATCCATAGAGTTTGGCAAGGGGGTTCCCATAGAGCTCTCTGAAAGTCAAAGGCCACCACCCATTAAAATTGCAGTCCTTGCCATATTTTTTCTTGTCATTTCATGGTCTCTCAAAGGTATCCAAGGCATTGCAACAACTTTGGTCCTTTAAAGCTCATGGACAATCATCCCCTACATTCATGTCCCACATCATCCTTTAGGAAGGGCATCATGACATGTCATCACCTATACAAGCTCGGTGGGATGAATCCCATGTGCCCTCCCATCTGGCTCGTCTTGCCTCACCCCACCTGAGGATAAATTATTATGTCTTTTCTAAAAAATATTCTTGCTTAAAGTTTGGCTAAAAATTTAAAATATTATTTGCAATTGTAAAAATTAACTATTTAGCTATGTCATTGGACACGTCACCCCCCCCCCCCACATGTCATGAATCCGTCCTGTCCGACATGATTCGTGCATGACACATGCCTGAAATGAGTTTGACCCGTGTTTGAGATGAAGGACATGAGTCGTGTCGGGCACAAACCGAAATCGTGTCCTGACTTTTTGACACATGTCCGAGAAAAAGGTCACCCATGAACTAGGTAAATTCTGGATATGGGTTGCATTTGATCATTTTTCTTTGTTGTTTGGGTGATGTAGGAATGTGTGAGTATCCAACAAAGGAGATAGATGACTTTTGGAGTTGATTCAAGGTACAGATATGTTGAAAATGCAGCAAGAAAGTCTTAATTTTGATTTTTCCTTAATGAAATTGAGGAAATTCGAAATTCCATATCAGCAGACAACTTGGAGGAGTTAACTGAGGTGGTATTGCTCTTGTCACTCAGTTAAGAACACTTAATTCGAGTTAATGAGTTGAAGTTCAATTTTCTTGTGTTGATTCCTAAAAAATAAGAGTTCAACTCAGTTAATTTGAGTTAGGGGCATGAAGTTCAGTTTAATGTAGTGATTCCTAAATTTTAGGGGCCTAGGTTGAGTTAATTTCAATCGTAATCAGTTAAACTAGTTCTAACTGTTAATAGGACTAGTTGGTGGTTAGTTAAGTAGTGGGACATCATTCCAACTCATAGATAAAGCGAGTCTACATACTCAACTTTTCCATCTTGCAACTTGCATTCCATTAGCAAAGCAATGTGTCAAATCAAAAGACATGCAACTTTAATTGGATAAGAACTCTAGCCATTTCTTACCAATCCACACCAAAGGTGCTTCCTTTAACTGCACATCGACATCGATATGTGGATCATCCTGATACACATCAATTATCGAAACTTCCTTTCCATTCTTACTATACTCTTTTTCCACTTTCTTCAAATTTCGTGGAAGCATTGTTGGATTCAAAGTCCAACACCTTTCAACCATATGCCCTTACTTATGGCAATAAGTACAACACTTGTTCATCTTCTTGACAACATAATTTGCCTTGTCCAATGGACCTTTGGCTTGTTGCCTCCTTTCCTTCAAAATTTTCTTGTATGTGGCCATTCTCTTCCAACATCTAGAAACACTATGGTTAACCAAACCACAAAAGGAACATCTAATTCTTTTCCAATGCTTATGTGGAAATTTACCATGATTAACATAATCAAAAGAAGTGTGATTGAAATTAGATTTATACCTTTCTCTTTCACCTTCATTACCTTCATGAGGAGCTGAATCAAATGAAGAATTAGCTCCCTGTGGAACACCATCAATCCCTTCAATGGGTTTAGAGCTTTCACAACTTTCTGGTTCAAGTGTATGCTTATGTACACCTTCTTCATGCAAATGATGTTTCAAACAATTGCATTCCCTAAGAATACAATCTTTACAAACTTGAGGTAGGGAACTGGAAATGAAACTCCTTCTAGGAACTGTTTCAATTGCCTTCATGGCTATTTTGGAACTTTCTCCATAAGATTGTCCATAGCCAAGGCCCAATTACTTAGGCCTTTCTTCAACCATTATTGGCTCAACAATTCCCTGTGCATGCTTGCCCAATCCTTTTCCTTCAAAGCCCATTTTGGACATTAACTTGGACCCTATGCCTCTTGTATGTTTTTCAAAAGAATCAACATAAACATTCTTAGAGGAGATTAAAGACAAACTAGAATTGTTTACCTCTTCTTCAAGCTGATACTTGACTAAGGCCTCTTTGGCAGCAAGGAGCTGTGTCTCCAACTCATGCATCTTTTCCAGATCCATATTTGCATTATGAAGTTGTCTCTCCATTTCTTGCAATTTGTCAGAAAGCAACTGCTTCTCTTCCTTCATGGAATTCAACTGCTCTCGAAGTTTGATGCTCATTTCTCTCACCATATCCATCATGATGAACAAATATTGCTTCATGTCTTCATCAAATAATCTTGTGAAAGAAGAGGATTTGGAAAAATCACTTGTAGAAGTTTTCATTATCAAAATGAACAAAATCACTTCAACAAAATTCACAAAGCTTTCAAAGAACTAATGACAAATTTCTGAACTAAATGGTAGTAGAATCAAATTCTTATTCAAGCAGCCTTTTGTAAACCAATCCTCTTATGCTTCAAGGGTTGTCTTGAGGTCCTTTGGGTAAGGAGAATGCCTTCAACCCTTCTTCCTTCTTGTCCTCTCCTGGAATTATCTTTTCAGTAGCTTTCCCTTCACCTTTGCAAACTCAAACAATAGTCAGTTTACAAACAATCAAACAATAGAATCCTTTGTACTGTTTAAACACCTATCAAGTCAAACAAGCAATCTTTTGCTCTATCAATCAAGCATCCTACTCTGATACCACCTGATCTAAAATGAGGGTTTAACATCTTGTTATACTTACAAGAACCTCTCACTCCAAAGCTTAACAAATATATGATCTAGCTTATGTTGACAATTGCGGAATTAAGTACTTCAAACAAGTGTATGTCTTTGTTTGTTTTTTATTGTTTAAGTGCTTTAAGTTGATTTGTTTCTGTTGATATTAAACACACATAACATCCACATAATGCAGCAAATAAACATCAACACATAATAACAAATTTATTCTAGGAGTTCACCTAAATATCGTGGGCTATGTCTCCTTGAGCTTTTGTCATCTTCACTTAGCTATTTGGAATTATGGCAAAGTTTCTTTTACAAGTTCCACACTCAACTCCAAAGGTTACTGAACTGAACCAATGGGCTTAGAAAACCATCTATATCCCTGTCATGGCTGTCATCATTCTGCAAACAGATCTAAGATCCCTTGGACTTGATTCCTTCAATCGGTGCCCTGAGATTCCCTAAGCTTTTTGATGGCACTAACTCCTTCAGAATTTTTCAACTGTCTCTGAAACCTCTTCTACTGTCTCCAGCACATATCAGACATCAACAATAGAATGTTCATTTGCTCAAAATGAACATTGTATCCCCAATCTAGGCCTTCCTCCACGGTTGGCACTAAGCTGCCTGAAACTTCCTTGTAGCATCTCGGCCTTTATAAATCTTCAGATGCTTCTGTAAACCCTTGCAATGGATTCAGAAGGCTCATTATAGTTAGAAATGATTGTTGGTTCACTGAGAATGAACACTAGTAGCTCCTGCAACTGCCTCCAACCCTTGGTGACCTTGAGCTCCAAAATCTCATTGGATGAAAATCTCCTTGAAGATGGCTTCTTCAGCTTCTTTGGACTGTTCCATTGGGTTCAGAAGGCTTCAATTAGCCTATCTAGCCTCTTGTTTCACTGTCTTAGGTCAAAAACTACTCGTGGAGTGCCTTTAGGTAGTTTTCCTTAGAGATCCTCCTCCAAATCTAGAAGAACTCCAATTAGGGCCACCAAATTTGGTAGCAGGGCTGAAAACAACGGAATCTACCAACTTTACCACCAATTGCTAACCATTGGAACTAACAGATACCTTCGACTTTGGGCGCGCATGTGATATGTATACTCTAAAGGTTAGAGGATAATGCTAGCGGTTCTAGCGGTCGAGTTAACACGCAAACCGCGTGTGGTTGGCAAATAGCGGCATGTGAACATGTCGTATGGGACCTACCGTTGGCGGTCCTGACCCCCAAACTGCAACCCGTTAAACTTTAAATAAAACGTTTGACCCTTACTTGTTAAGAAACACGGTAGCGCATGGTCCTGTCTTACCGGAGGTCACAGATTTGATTATGTTGGCCCCCCAACAAATTTTAGCATGCCATTCCAGGGCCACATGGCGGCCTCCGAGCTTGTCATGTGTCAGCTCCTGATTGGTCTGCTAAAAGGAATATTTCGAGGAATATTCCAAGGAATATTGTTTTTTTAATATTTCCAAAAAAATCAATTTATTCTTGGAAATTGCAATTTACTGTACTTTTTCAAATTGCGATAACTCCTTCATACGGTGTTAGTTTTTCAAACCGTATGCGGCACCGAAATCAAGAAGATGAGATCTATCTGGTCATTTAGGTTCGACACTCTTTTGAACACTTTAAAATTTGAGCTTCATTAAAGTCCTGGATCAATATCTGATCAAAAGTATTATTTGTTTTTTCCACTGGTAATATGCATCAAGAGTCAAATGAAAAATGCTTGTAATGAAAATACTTCTCTATTCATCAACCATATAGATTTTTTCTTTCCATGCTGTGCATTTGTATATTCTGGGCCACTTCTCCAAAGTTGTATGTAATTTTTTTCAAATGACACAAATTCAAGTGGATTGACAATGTAGAATGCACATGGAATGTAGAGCTTTTATTGTAGCTATTGTAATCATTTTCTCTGTTTCCAATAATTTAAAAAGAAACAAAAGTTAATTGCTAGTATATTTTCGCTCCCTCGTATTCACTATTTAGCAGGTTATGGGGTCTTGAAATCAATCATAGTTGTTGTTATCCCTCTTCTGGCTAAATCTTCCAGAAACCTTTTCAGTTCACTGTAAAAATTCTCCTAAATCCATCCAATATTGTCATCTTAGATAGATTCACAAGATTCTTTTCTCTCTCATACTTCTTCAACAATGAAATCTCCCAATATCAGAACCTATGAAAAATTGAAAATGCATTTCTTAAGTAATTTTTCTGAGTACCTTAGTGTCACCAAACCCTAAGTTAACTCCCTGCCTAGCTAATGGGTGCACAATATGAGCTACATCACCCACAACGACATCATGATTTGATATATGATCACTTCCATTACAAAGGAAAATTATAACAGAAGTGCAATAAAGATTCCAATTACTCTAGAAAGGTTCTGATATTGAGGGCACTAACTGGCCTGGAAGCCATTTTAATCTTCAATATTATCCATAATTGTGCTCTAAAGCATTGTTTACCAAATTTATAACATCCTCCAGAGTCATTCTTTAAGCTCAGATGTTTTTTCCCAAATAGTGAACCACACAACGTTGAAGAATTCCTTCCCCGTATGAAGAAGAACAGAGGACCACTTAGGAAAAACCTTTTCCATGCCATTTGTTTTTTAGTTTTAACCTTGGCTAATCGCTGATAACATTTTCCATACAGCCATTGTTATATAAATATTTAGTGGTTGATAACATTATTTTATAAACATTTATTCATATATATATATGATCACTTGCATCACAAAAGAAAATTATAACAGAAATGCAATAAAGATTCCAATTACTCTAGAAAAGTTATGATATTGAAGACACTAACGGGCCTGGAAGCCATTTTAATCTTCAATATTATCCATAATTGTGCTCTAAAGCATTATTTACCAATTTTATAACATCCTCCAGAGTCATTCTTTAAACTCAGATGTTTTATCCCAAATAGTGAACCACACAACGTTGAAGAATTCCTTCCCCATATGAAGAAGAACAGAGGACCACTTAGGAAAAACCTTTTCCATGCCATTTGGTTTTTAGTTTCAACCTTGGCTCATCGCTGATAACATTTTCCATGCAGCCATTGTTATATAAATATTTAGTGGTTGATAACATTATTTTATAAACATTTATTCATTTATATATGACGTACGCATCTTTAGCCACAAAATTGGTTGGGATATTCTATAAATGTTTATCCATTCATATAATGAATTTCTGTGACGGAAAAGCTTTCCAAGATAATATCATAAAAATTTTGATTTAAAATTATAAAAACAAAATAAATAATTTTCTTTTTTTAGGTAAGCATCTACGAGGGCTTTGAACTTATTGCAAGCAGCGCCTTCGCAGTGCATCTATTCACCATAAATCCAAAGCCCATGGATAAAATAAAATAAATAATTTAATAAAAAATAAAATAAAATAAATTAAATATTAATTTATTTATATATTTACAAATTTAATTAAAAAATTATATTATTTAAACTTTAACGAATATTTATTATTGTACTAAACATAAAAAGATAGGTATATGCAAATTTTATTACTAATTTAAAATTGAAATAATTTAAATGAAATTGTATCACTGAATTAATATACACTTTTTTATCTTTAACATTATTTTTATTTTTATTTTTTTTAAATGTTATCATTTCTCCAAATTCAATATAGTGAAATAAAATAAAGTTGTGTGTGGAATATACTATCCTATGAGTCTCACTGACACAACCTGTTCTATGAGTCAAGTCTCACTAGCACAATGCGAATAGGATGGGCCTCGAGACTCAGGATCAAACCTCATGGGGGTAGTTGTGCCCTGTCCTAGGGAAGGAGACATGCTAGCCATGTGTTAGGGAGAGGAGATATGCTAAGGGATGGTGTGACCTGAATGAGGTGCAATCCCCAGGTGATTTTAAGGGTTTAGATGCCCCTAGGTTGTGGCTTCATTAATCCTAGGGATGTTGTGGCCCACACGAGGTGCAATCCCCAGGTGATTTTAAGAGTTTAGATGCCCCTGGGTTGTGGCTTCATCAATCCTGAAAGATCACAAACAACTTGACAAAAAAAATATAGTGTCCTATTAGCTATAATTTATCAGTTATATGTTTCGGAGATTTTACTGTATATTTTTTGGTGTAATTTGGGAGGAATTTATTGGAATCACAAATTTAAGTTGTGATCTCTTCAATATGAGTGTCCCATAATTTTTTCAAAGAATTATTGAAAATTTCATGAATATTTATTATTACGCTAAAACATAAAAAGATAGGTATATGCAATTGTATTACAAATTTAAAATTGAAATAATTTAAATGAAATTGTTTTTCTGAACTCATATACACTTTCTGAATTCAGGGTTCTGTGATTCATATTGAATAATTAAGAAAATACTTTCAGTAGTAATCACATAAGAAAAGTTTTGCACTTTCAGATCCCTTTTAATATTATTTTTAATTTTTCTACATATCATCATTTCTCCAAATTCAATATAGCGAAATAAAACAAAGTTGTTTGTACAATATAGTGTCATATTTGCTATAATCTATTTGTGCTATGTTTTGGAGAGCATATTTTTTTGTTTAATTTGGCAGGAATTTGTTGAAATCACAAATTTAATTTGTGAACTCTTCAATATCATGTCCCAGAGATTTTTCAAAGAATTATATAAAAATTTCATGAATACTTGTTATTACAGTGAAACATAAAAAAATTAGATATATGCAATTTTACTAGTGATTTAAAATTGAAATAATTTAAATGAAATTGTATTTCATAACACTTTTTTGAGATCTCTTTTAATAACTTCTTTAATTTTTCTACACATCATCATTTCTCCAAATCCAATATAGTGAAATAAATTAAAGTTGTGTCTGTTATATAGTGTCATTAGCTATAATTTGTTTATGATATGTTATTTTTTCAATTCCAATATAGTGAAATAAAATAAAGTTGTGAGTACAATATATTGTGTCTTATTAGCTATAATCTATTTGTAATATGTTTTGGAGATCTTCTCCATAAATTTTTTGGTTTAATTCAAGAATTTGTTGGAATCACTAGTTTAAGTTGTAAACTCTTGAATGTCTCAGATTTTTCAAAGAAATATTTATTATTACACTGAAAAATAAAAAGATAGGTATGTTCAATTTTACTACTAATTTATAATTTAAATGAAATTGTATTTCTTAACTTACATATACTTTTTGGTATCTATTTTAATATTATTTTTATTTTTTCTTTACATCAGCATTTCTGCAAATCCAATATAGTGAAATAAAATAAAGTTATGTAGGCAATATAGTGTCTTATTAGTTATAATCTATATCTCTGTATATATTTTCATCTAATTTGACAGGGATTTGTTAGAATCACAAGTTTAAGTTGTGAATTCTTCGAGCTAACTATCCATAAGCTTTTTCAAAGTGTTGAATCTATATATAGAGTCAAAAACAAATTTAAAACAACAAAGATCAAGATTTAACTCAAAGTTTTCACCAATTCCAGCCAAAAACTCCCAAAATTATAATGGTAAACAACATTTGCATACAACAAGAATATTCTTGTTCAATGGCAAAAATGTCGACCACCTAGTCAGCGTTCAATGCTATGAGAAGGGGTGACAACCAAGAATGTCCACCACCTATTCAACGTTCAATGCTACCGTAGCTTTCAATGCTATAAAGGGGGTGACAACCAAGAATAACCACCACCTATTCAGCGTTCAATGCTACAATAAAAACTAACAACCAATATTTACAGTGCCATTGACCCATTAATAGGCAACATTATATATGCCCACAACTCGAACCAATATTTAAGGTGTCATTAACCCATTAATAAGCAACACTGTATGGGTGAATGTCATGACCCATTAATATGCGACATTATATATGCCCACAACTGGAACCGATATTTAAGGCAAATCCTATTTCCAACTCCACTGTATTATAAATGCAGTCTGACATGCAAGGGGAATAGGGCTTGCCTTGCATTTATATTTCTTTCAAAGTTGACTTTGGCATGTTAGCAGCAAGGCAACCCTTATTCCCCTTGCATGTCAGACTGCATTTATAATGCAGTGGAGTTGGAAATAAGATTTGCCGATATTTAAAGTGTCATTGACCATTAATAACACTGTACATGCCTAACCCATTAATAAGTGAAACTGTCCATGCCCGACCCATTAATAGGGGGCATTGTATATGCCCACCACTGGAACCAACATTTAAGGTGTCATTGACCCATTAATAGGCGAGAAGCGAAACTATATATGCCTACCGCTGAATAATGAACTTGCCACCTGGATAATATACTTGATTCTAACATATACAACTCCGCCGGTGTATTGATAAATTAGTATCACCTATTAATAAGTCAATAGCACACTAAATATTACTAGATGATACAGTTCCCCAGATTTGAAAGCTTTCCAGGGTTTCTAAATTCGATAATTTATTGAAAACTTTCTAATCTAACCATCCGTATACCATTAGCCTCATTAATCAATGTGTAGCAGAGTAGATAGACAAGCCATTCATCACTGTCACGACTCACGCTGCCGGCCGGCAAAAATGAGCAGACGCCTTCAGACGTAGATGATCAGTGTCGAGTAATGGAATGGAACAAAATGCGAAAAGGGCAGTCACCGTCAGAAGAGTTGACCAACACCTCGGAAACCTTTGATACACGGTTATGGCTGCGTTTCATTTTTGCACGCGAAGGACAATCTCACTTCGGTGTCTTACAACTCAGACGTATACCTACAGAGTACTCTTACAACTCAGACGTATACCTACCTAGTACGTATACCTACAGAGTACTCTTACAACTCAGACATATACTTACACAGTGTCTAACGAGGTCACAAATTTGTTTACAAAATAGTAAAATTTCTGGTCAGATTTTAATAAAACTTTGTTAGAAATTTTAAATAATTTAAGTTACGATGCTTAATTAGCTTTAGAATTTTTTATTATGCTAAACCCATTTTCACTGTTCAAAAAAATTCAAACATTATTATGATAAATGTTTTGAAGAAGACCATAATAAAATTCATGTAAAAAAACGAAGCAGATATGGCTGGCATGAGAAAAAGATTTTAGTTTTCTACAATGCTCACAGGACTCTATACTGAGCACAATATCTTTATGCATCCATTCCACATGTTGGGTGTAGCTGCGTATATCTACGGCTCTTATTCAGTGCTTATGCATGGTTCTTTGGTAACTCCCAGTTTGATCAGGAAAACTACTGAGAATCAGTCTGCAAATGCCAGGTTACAAATTTGGTCAGGAGGAAGAAAATCTACAATATTGTGGCTGCTCACAGTTATTTCGGCCGATTGATCTTCCAATATGCTAGTTTCAACAACTCCATTTCTTTAACATTTCTTCTTAGCTGCTTGGCCTAAAGCAGGTAATCTGGTTTACCTCTCTAGGCATAAGCACTATGGGTTTTCAACCTAAATGAATGGATTCTATGGTGTAGCCAACAGAATGAAACATGGCAAAGGATCTGTATTCTTTACCTATGGAACATATGGAAATGTATTCTTTACCTGTGGAACATATGGAAATGGCGCAACCACAACATATTTATAGGTGCAAATTTATCATTCTCCGAAATCATTGATAGGATTTCTGTTAATTTGGAAGCCCTACCACAGAAGACTACCAGACATAAGACGAGTATACCCGATCTGCTATCATCAAATCACACAACTTTTCCTGTCGCCTTTTTCGATGGTGCCGCTCAGCTGGGTATATGCGGATGCAGGTTTATCATGATGGTGAATGAATTCACACATTTCTCCACTTACTGGAACGGAGGTTTCGGTTCCAATAATAAGGCAGAAGCCATCGTTCTGGCTGGTCTCTTAAAATTTTGTCTCTTCCTTGATATACAACAGGTAACAATATTTGGAGATTCGAAAGTGTTGGTCGATTCGTAACAAGGAAAAATCATATCTTGGCGCCACACCTAACTGGCTGGAGGGATAGGATCAACTATTACTTGAGCTGCATGGTTGGCTGTTCTATTGAGCACATCTGTAGGGACAAAAATTCGAAAGTTGATGCACTATCTAAATTGGAGCTCCTATCTTCACCAGGTTTATGGTACTTAGAGATTTTCTCTGAGGGAGAAACCTACCTGATCCACGATTTTGCATTCCCTGACTTCTAGTCTCTGATGATCTTCATGTCAATCTGCGTATGTTTTTTTTATGTATTTGCATATAGCCTCTCTACAATATGTGAACCATGATAGTTTATAGAACTTATGCTGAATTTAGATTTGATATGCTGCTGTTTGATAGATATCCCCTCTTGCAGATCCTATGAGCATATGCTTATCTTGTCCCATGGCCTATTTGGCCATCTCAGATGTACCTACTTTTTGGACTCTTATATCTCTCGTATAATATAAAGCTTTTTCGTTCTTTAAAAAAAAAATTCCTCCATAAAATTATAACCTGGATGGATAACGCCCCTGTCTACCCTTTCCTCCTGCAGTTCCATTTCAGTTCAGGTTGCGCTGACCACTACGAACAGGTCTGGAATTTGATATTTCACAAAATAATTTTTATTTTTTTTACTTATTTGAAACCTAATAAAAATTTTGGAATTTGATATTTCACAAAATAATTTTTATTTTCTTTACTTATTTGAAACCTAATAAAAATTTTGAAACATTACTCCTGAGAAGTAAAATAAATATGAAACTGTAATTAAGTTTGACTTGAAAGCAGGTAGACTCTGTTAGAACCAGTGTAGTATACGGAGGACTCAAGTTTGTTTGAAAAATAATGGAAATTATGTTAGGATTTTGATAAAATTTAGCTTTTTTTAAGTATTGAAATGCAATATTCTGTCATAAATTTTTAGAAGTAGTGTAGTATACTGAGGCTTCAAGTTTGTTTGAAAAATAATGCAAATTATATTAGGATTTTGATAAAATTTAGATTTTTTTAGTATTGAAATGTAATAATATATATGAAGACATTAACCTAAAAGTGTAGAGAGAAATGATCATGGAGTTAGGGCTTGCAATATCTCATGGTCTCTTGAGCTAGGGCTTGTAATATCTCATGATTTTATGATTGGATTGTATTCAAATTTGGAGGACCCTTTGAGAAGACCATATCTCATGCTTTCATGGTTGGATTGTGCTTAAATTTGGAGGACCTTTTGAGAAGACCATATCTCATGATTTCGTCGCTTGATTGTGCTCAAATTTGGAGGACCCCTTGAGAAGAACCCAGGCAGTTGTGGACCAATTTTCAAAGTGTTTGGATGGCTATAAAAGATTTCTCTTGATGCCCTTGGTGACCTTCGAGGGGGTTAGACTGAGAACTTGGAAAATTTTGAAAAAATGAGTAAATTTGACCACCGAAGGGATACCAAGATTGCCATATTGCTTGGGCTTAATGGAGTCAAGATACACATGGATCCAGAATTTTTCTGAAAAACCCTAATTATTAGAAATCTGGGTTGTTATCAAATTTCAAGATTTTGAGTGCCCAAAAATTTTATGGTACTAAACCCATTTCCATCATCAAAAACAAGATTCAAACACTCTTCCTATCATAATCTTTAATAAAAAAATCCAACATTTTTTTACCATTTCACCAAAATTAATACCTCTATAATTAACACCATTCTACCATTCTTGTAATATACAACTTCTCTGCATCAAAATGAAATAGAAAAGTAAATGACCAAAATTCGAATCCTAAGATTTCCTTTATTTACTAAAGCCTAGTGGAAACCAAGTATTTTTTTAAATAACCGAAACTTTTTCAAATGATTTTAGCTCTTTTTTTCATGGGGCATAACCAAGCTATTAAAATCCATCATTACCATTGAAAAAGGCTTCAAAGGCTTCTAAAAAGGCTTCTTGAGGTTTCTTAGAGGACTAAATAGTGACTCTTCTTATACCTTTTCTGTAGAATTAAAAACAGACAAGTTTTCTAGTGAATTCTTCATATTAATCATTAAGTGGTAAAGTTTTGTAAAATATCTCATATTATTATTATTATTATTATTAAGTTTGGTCAAATAATTATATATTATTATTTATTATTATTATAATTATTATTAGATTTTTTGGTTATAATAAATTTATAAGAAATTATTATTATTATTATTATTATTAAGTTTTGTAAAATAATTATATATTATTTTTATATATATATATTATTATTATTTATTTGATTTATTATTAATATTTATTTGATTTTTTGATTTATAAATAAAATCTATATTAATTTATAAGAAAAATTTGATTCAATAATAAAAGTTGGAAAAAAAAAATCCATGAAAACTGTTTTCTCTTAGTAAATTAAATTTAATTCAAAACAGTATTGTGGAAATTCATTTTCTCTTAGTAAACTTGCAAGTTTTTGACCCATTGATTACAAGTTTGTGAGGGAAGTTGCCTATTATAAAGATTATTTTTTACTTTATTTACTTATTTTCTTAAAAAATATTATTTAATAAAAATTTACAGGTTTTATAGTTTGGATTGCGTGGGTTATCAATTGGGAAATTAGATATTTATAGAGTTTTAAAATTTTAAGCATTCGGTAATCAAAATGCAAATTCAAAATTGAAAAAGTGCTTATCCATAAGTGAATGTTTTCTCACAAACATTTTTAGTAAATTGAAAAAAAAAAAAAAAGTAAAAACTAAACTTATAATAATGTAATATAAGGTTTAGAAGTGTTAGAAAACTGCACTTTAATTGATTATTTATCATGTTTGTGGGATTTTTATGGGTCAAGTGGGAGGTCTAAATGGTCTTAGATTCCCTACAAGTGATGATTGAAAATTTCATATAAAGCTAGAACTCTTTCAACACTAAGAATATTTCCTCCTTGGCTTTGTTTATGTCTAACAACACCCGTGCTCATAAAGTCTTCACGTATCAATAAAGGTCAACTTTGTGCATGTGGGTTATCCCTCCCCTTGGTGTGACCCATATCCAATATCCAGGAGGACACCTTTGCTTTGTTGTCCATGTCTAACAAGCATCCACACTTGGTTATGTGTCCCATTATGCTTTATCAAGTTCCCCCTATATGCACTACAAATTTTGATTTTGATGGTGGCTTGCAGAGGATTTTTCTTGTTGACAAGCACGAGCTCTGCCTCAATTCTCATAATACATCACCCCTTGATGACAATGTGCCGGTTGTTGTCGCATCCCAATAAAGATGTACCCTGATAACGTCGAACCCCTATATGTGACCAGAAATAAGCTTGAGACTCTGGGAGTGGGGCTAAGACTATAGGCCAAAATTAGTTTGGGTTGCCTAGGCTAAGCAACAAAAAACCCAATCGATATAGTAAAAGTTTGGGCCAAGGGATGTCAAGGGCTAAAGCCTAAGACTTAATGACCAACTTGATTGGAGACTAGGGAAAAAACAACAAAGAACGACCTCCAGACTGTGAAGAAGTTTTGGGCACTCCCATAACCCAAAGACATCACTCTACATAAAAAATGGAACATATAGAATCCTTAAAGTAAATGAGTGTCGCTTCGTCCTTATCACCCATAGAGTTTTGTTGACATAATTCCTCAATGCATAACAAATGCAAGTGTCATTACTCAACTTCTTAAATCCACCATAACCATATCCATAGAGGTTGGCAAGGGGGTTCCCATAGAGCTCTCTGAAAGTCAAAGGCCATCACCCATTAAAATTGCAGTCCTTGCCATATTTTTTCTTGTCATTTCATAGTCTCTCAAAGGTATCCAAGGCAGTGCAACAACTTTGGTCCTTTGAAGCTCATGGACAGTCATCCCCTGCATTCATGTCCCGCATCATCCTTTAGGAAGGGCATCAAGACATGTCATCACCTATACACGCTCGGTGGGATGAATCCCATGTGCCCTCCCATCTGGCTCGTCTTGCCTCACCCCACATGAGGATAAATTATTGTCTTTTCTAAAAAAATATTCTTGCTTAAAAATTGGCTAAAAAATTAAAATATTATTTGCAATTGTAAAAATTAACTATTTAGCTATGTCATTGGACATGTCACCCCCCCCTCCCCCACATGTCATGAATTCGTCGTGTCTGACATGATTCGTGCATGACACATGCCCGAAACGAGTTTGACTCGTGTTTGAGATGAGGGACATGGGTCAAACTTGTGTTGGGTACAAACCGAATTCGTGTCCCGATTTTTGGACACATGTCCGAGAAAAAGGTCACCCATGAACTAGGTAAATTCTGGATATGGGTTGCATTTGATCATTTTTCTTTGTTGTTTGGGTGATGTAGGAATGTGTGAGCTGCCAACAAAGGAGATAGATAACTTTTGGAGCTAATTCAAGGTACAGGTATGTTGAAAATGCAGTAAGAAAGTCTGAGTTTTGATTTTTCCTTAATCAAATTGAGGAAATTTGAAATTCCATATCATCGAACAACTTGGAGGAGTTAATTGAGGTGGTATTGCTGTTGTCGCTCAATTAAGAACACTTAATTCCAGTTAATGAGTTGAAGTTCAATTTTATTGTGTTGATTCCTAAAAAATAAGAGTTCAACCCAGTTAATTCGAGCTAGGGGCATGAAGTTCAGTTTCATGTAGTGATTCCTAAATTTTAGGAGCCTAGGTTGAGTCAATTTCAATCGTAATCAATTAAACTAGTTCTAACTGTTAATAGGACTAGTTGGTGGTTAGTTAAGTAGTAGGACATCATTCTAACTCAGAGATCATCTAATCAACTATTGATTAGCTCATGCATGCAAAGAATACGAGTTGCCCTGTTGTTAAATACTCAAAAAGTGATAATTACAACAATATTTTGGGAGCTTGCTCAAATTTGGGGAATTTATCGATGAAAGAATTGAACCGCATTGGCAGTAGTGTTCTAGCATTTCATATCTAGCAAGAGCTTGCAGGACACCTGGGGACTGCGATACAACAATCGGGGCAGCAAGTCTTCTTTTATTCACTTTTGGATGTTTGTTTCTTGCTTTGCGGGAATGTGAACTATATACATTTATTACATGGAGGCTCTGGCTTCTGATCCATTGCAGGATCACATTGTCAAATAAATGTTTGTTCCTTATTAGAGCCAAAAAAAGAGAGATTGTGATGCATGCTCCATGTCATACTAATGCAAAGACTAGCTAATGCTAGTGTGCAAACACTACCTGATGTAATTTTCTTTTGATATCAGACTCTGGAGTGATGAGTCTTATACTTCTGTTGTTGGATAGTTTATTTGGAATGCTTTGTAAGATATTGGTTTGATGTTTTTCTCCATTGTTTTATTGGATGTTTTTAAATTTGCTTTAGCTATCTTACATAAATTCAAGTGTCCTTTAATGATATTGTCAAAAAAGTTTCTGCTACCTTACATAAATTCTGCTACCTTACATAAATTAGGTGTCCTTCTCTGCCACTTTTCATCTTTTGAAAGAAAAAATATGGTTATCAATATGTTGTTGACTATTTTCCATCCCAAAGAAGGTTTTAAAATGCTTGAAAGTTCCTTGTATATGATATCTGGGTGGGCAAAGAGTTGTATGCTCAGGAATGTCTTCAAACCTATTGTGTATGCCTAGTTGTAACTGGTGTTTTCGTACCCTGTACAAATAAGTCTACAACACATTTTCCCTAGTGCAATTTATTGCTGCCATATATAGTGAGTAAACACTGAAAGTGTATGAAATTTTCTAATTGAATTCCTCTAGTTCTCAGAACATTTTTCTATGATCTTTTACCGGGGTAATGAAAAATGTCTTGCTTGTATCATACAACAACACCTAAAAGTATTGTTTGTTTTTTCCACTGGAAATATGCATGGTGAGACAAATGACAAATGTTTCTAATGCAAGTACTTTCTTTCCTAGTGCGATGTATTGTTTCCATATATAGTGATTAAACATTGAAAGTGTATGCAATTTTCTGTTTAAGTAACTGTGGTTACTATACTTTTGGCGATTCTTCTCTTGGGTCGACAAATGAATTCTTGTGGTTCTCAAATCATTTTTCTATGATTTTTTACAGAGGTAATGAGAAATGAGAAATGCCTTTCTTGTATCATATAACAATAGTTAAAAGTATTGTTTGTTTTTTCCATTAGAAATATGCATCAAGTCAAATGACAAATGCTTATAATGCAAATACTTCTCTATTCCTCAATCCTATAGATTTTTTCTTTCCACCCTGTGCATTTATATATTTTCTTTCCACCTTGTGCATTTATATATTCTGGGCCACTTATCCAAAGTTGTATGCATTTTTTTCAAATGAGACAAATTCAAGTGGATTGAGAATGTAGAATGCACATGGAATGTAGATTATTTAGCAGGTTATGGGGTCCTGAAATCAATCATAGTTGTTATTCCTCTTTTGGCTAAATCTTCCAGAAACCTTTCTAGTTCATTGTAAAAATTCTCCTAAATCCATCCAATATTGTCATCTTAGATAAATTTACAAACTTACTTTCTCTCTCATACTTCTTCAACAATGAAATCTCCCAATATCAAAACCTATGAAAAATTGAAAATGCATTTCTCAAATAATTTTTTCCAATACACTAGTGTCACCAAATCTGAAGTTAACTCCTTGCCTAACTAATGGGTGCACAATATGAGCCCCATCACCCACAACGGCTAGGGTGCACAATATGAGCCACATCACCCACAACAACAACATGATTTGATGTATGATCACTTGCATCACAAAGGAAAATTATGATATCTGTGGAATCAAGATATTCTATAATGTTTATCCATTCATATAATGAATTTTTGTGGTGGAAAAAGCCTTCCAATATAATATTATAAAAAACCTGATTTAAAATTACAAAAATAAATAAATAATTTAATAAAAAAATAAAATAAAATAAAATATAATTTATTTTTATATTTACAAATTAATTAAGAATTATTATTATTTAAAATTCCATAAATACTTATAATAATACTAAATATAAAAGATAGGTATATGCAAATTATTACTAATTAAAATTAAAATAATTTAAATGAAATTGTATCACAATTTATATATACTTTTTATCTTTTAATATTATTTTTATTTTTCCTAAATGTTATCATTTCTCCAAATTCAATATAGTGAAATAAAATAAAGTTGTGCTTGCAATAAACTCTTTTATGAGTCAAGTCTTACTAACACAAGCGGTGGAGGATGGGCCTCACAACTTAGGATCAAACCTCTGCCCTGTCCTAGAGGAGGAGACATGCTAGCCATGTGTTAGGGAGAGGAGACATGTTAAAAAAATGCAGTGAGCTAAGGGATGGTGTGTCCCAGAAGAGGTGCAATCCCTGGGTGACTTTGACGGCTTAGATACCCCTGGGTTGTGGCCCCATCAATCCTGGAATATCACAAACAACTTAAAAAAAATATAGTGTCCTATTAGCTATAATCTATCTGTTATATGTTTTGGTGATTTTCACTGTATATTTTTTGGTCTAATTTGGGAGGTATTTATTGGAATCACAAATTTAAGTTGTGATCTCTTCAATATGAGTGTCCCATAATTTTTTCAAAGAATTATTTAAAAAATTCATGAATATTTATTATTACGCTGAAACATAAAAAGATAGATATATGTAATTTTATTACTAATTTAAAATTGAAATAATTTAAATGAAATTGTATTTCTTAACTTATATACACTTATACTTCTTATGTGATTCATATTGACTAATTAAGAAAATACTTTCTCTAGTAATCACATAGGAAAAGTTTTGCGCGTTTCAGATCTCTTTTAATATTATTTTTATTTTTTCTACATATCATCATTTCTCCAAATCCAATATAGCGAAATAAAACAAAGTTGTTTGTACAATATAGTGCCCTCTTTGCTATAATCTTTTTGTGATAAGTTTGGGAGAGTATATTTTTTTTTGTTTAAATTTGTTGGAATCACAAATTTAATTTGTGAACTCTTCAATATCATGTCCCAAATATTTTTCAAAAAATTATTTAAAAATTCCATGAATACTTGTTATTACAGTCAAACATAAAAAAAAATAGATATATGCAAGTTTACTACTAATTTATAATTTAAATAATTTAAATGAAATTGCATTTTTTAACACTTGTATACTTTTTTTTAGATCTCTTTTAGTATTATTATTAATTTTTCTACAAGTCATCATTTCTCCAAATCCAATATAGTGAAATAAAATAAAGTTGTGTGTGCTATATAGTGTCTTATTAGCTATAATCTATTTGGGATATGTTATTTCTCCAAATTCAATATAGTGAAATAAAATAAAGTTGTGTGTGCTATATAATGTCTTATTAGCTATAATCTATTTGTAATATGTTTTGGAGATTTTCTCTGTATATTTTTTGGTTTAATTCAGTGTAAATTTGTTGGAATCACTAGTTTAAGTTGTGAACTCTTGAATGTCCCAGATTTTTCAAAAAAATATTTAGTATGACACTGAAACACAAAAAGATGAAATAAAGTTGTGCATGTATTATAGTGTCTTATTAGCTATAATCTATATCTCTGTATATTTTTTCGTCTAATTTGACAGAACTCTTCAATCTAACTATCCCTGAGATTTTTCAAAGTGTTGAATCTATATATGTAGTGTCAAAAACAAATTTTAAACAATAAAGATTAAAATTTAACTCAAAATTTTCACTAAATTCCAATCAAAAACTCCTAAAAAATTATAAACATAAAAAGTAAGAATGTCCACCACCTACTCAGCAAGAGCAAGGGGTGGCAACCAATACGATATCGTTGACACATTAATAGGCGAAACTGTATATACCCACAACTAAAACCAATATAAAACCAATATTTAAAGTGTCATTGACCCACTAATAAGCGAAACTAGCTTTAAAAAAAACTTGCCACCTGCATAATATACTTGGTTAAATCCAACAACCGGCATATAAAACCCCACGTACCCCACGTTCCGCGTATTAATGGACCAATAATACACTAAATATTACACAATAAATCGCACAATAAATATTAGATGATAAAGTTCGTCAGATTTGAAAGCTTTCAAGGCTTTTTAAATTCGATAATCTATTGAAAACTTTCTATTCTAACCATCCGTATACCATTCACCTCACTAATAAATGTATAGCAGAGTCGGAGACACGCGATTCACTGTCACGACTCACGCTGCCGGTAAAAATGAGCAGACGCCTTCAAAGTTCAGACGTAGATGATCAGTGTGGAGTAATGGGATGGAACAAAATACGAAAAGGGCAGTCACCGTCAGAAGGGTTGGCCAACACCTCGGAAACCTTTGATGCACGGTTATGACTGCGTTTCATATTTGCAGGCGAAGGACAATCTCGGACTTCGGTGTCTTACAACTCAGACGTTTACCTACAGAGTACTCTTAAACTCAGACGTATACCTACCTAGTAGTTAATGAGGCCATAAATTTGGTTAGAGAACGGTGAAATTTTTATCAGATTTTAATAAAACTTGGTAAAATTTTTGACAAATTAATGTAGTTATCTATAATGAGACTTTTTGAAAGCCTTTTCAGTAGGTTTTTTCATTAAAATCCGGTATTAATTTATTGGAATCGCAAGTTTGATAACTACTTTCTGCACAATCAAAGCATCTCAGGGTTTTTCAAGGTGCTGAATCCAAATATGCAGTTAAAAAACCATTTTAACTGCAACAAATCAAAACTTAACCTCAATTTCTTCCACCAGATTCAGTCCTCGAAATCTCCAAAAAATCACATTATAGACAACTCCAATTATAATGATTAAATTTCAAAAATTTAAATATATAATTTTTTTATTATATTAAACCTATTTTTACTAAAAAAAATTTAAACAGAAAAAACAATAATTAAATTCATGTGAAAAATAGTTTTTTTTTGATAAAATTGTAACTGGATAGACAACGGCCCCATCTATCCTTTCCTCCTGCAGTTCCATTTCAGTTCAGGTTGCGCTGACCACTACGAACAGGTCTGGAATTTGATATTTCACAAAATGATATTTTTTTTTTACTTATTTGAAACCTAATAAATTTTTTGAAACATCACTTTTGAGTAGTAAAATAAATATGAAACAGTAAGTAAGTTTGACTTGAAAGCAGTAGACTCTGTCATAAATTAAATTTTGCACTTAGAACTAGTGTAGTATAGGGAGGACTCAAGTTTGTTTGAAAAATAATGGAAATTATGTTAGGATTTTGATAAAATTTGAATTTTTTTTAGTACGGGACACGAATCCAAATCAGTGTTAAGGAGAGAAATGATTGTTAAGATTTGTAATATTTTAGGATTCTTCGAGTTAGAGTTTGCAATACTTTATGATTTCATTGTTTTATTGTGTTTAAATTTGGGCCCGCATGAGAAGACTTCAAGGGATTGTGGACTAATTTTCAATGTGTTTGGATGATTAAAAAGATTTTTTTTCATGTATTAGGTGACCCTCTAGGGTTAGGTGGAGAATTTGGAAAAATGGAGAAAAAAATCGGTAAATTTGACTACCAAAGTATACGAGGATTAGTGCCTTATTGCTTAGGCTTAATGGAGTTTGATCCTCATTGCTTGGGCTTAATGGAGTGAAGATACACATGGTTAGTGAGCTCAGGAGCCATAATTTCAAGATGTTGGGTGCCCATAAGTTCTAATGGTACTGAACTCATTTCCACCATAAAAAATAAGATTCAAACACTAGTACTATCATATTTTTTGGAAAAAAAAAAGGACCAACAATTTTTAACCATCTCAACAAAATTAATACATGGGTAATCAACACCATTAGCACTATCCTAACATTCTTGTCTAACATGCTTATCAAAATGAAATGGAAAGGTGAAGGGCCAAGATTTGAATCCCAAGATTTCCTTTATGACTAAAACTTGCTCTCGTGGAAACTAAGTATTTTCTAGATAGTCAAGAGTGGTCTTGATGATGAACCACACTTGTTGGTTCGAAAAGCCTAGGCCAAAAATTTCTCTTATGTGATTTATACAAAAAAACTTTACTTAACTCATTATGGATCACAAAAAAACTAAATATAGAAATCAAAACTTAGTCAAATGATTTTAGCTCTTTTTCATTAAACTTAACCAAACTTTTGTTTCAAACTCTTAACTATTTTTTCATTGGTTATAACCAAGCAATTAGAATACATCATTACCATTTAAAAAGGCTTTTTAGGAGGACTAAACTAACCTGGATCTTTTATATATCTTATATAAAAGAGAAAGTGACTCCTCTTATCTTTTCTGTAGAATTAAAAGAAAGAGACAGTTTTCTAGTGAATTGGCCATTTTGATCATCAAAGCCATTTTGATTTTGATCATCAAAGCCATTTTGATCATCAAAGCAAGTGTTTGTGGTAAAGCTTTGTCAAATAATGGCATATCATCTCTTATCATTAATGTTAAGCGTGGTGAAATAATCCCATATTATTTCTTATTATGGTTTATAGCTGAATGTGATTAATAACAAAAATAAAAATAAAAAAAATAAACAAATTTATGAGAGTTGTGGCATAAATATACCTACAACTTAAAATAACAAAAATAGAAACAAATAAGTTTTAAATAACCATCATCCAATTTTCAATTTACACTTAGGATAATGATAGTTCAATTAAGAAAATTTTGGAATTTTAACCATGACTACCAGTGCCTTCTAAGGTACAGTGGAAGGCGGGACACCTTACAAGTTTGACTCGGCCTCGGATCCGTTGAGAATGCAGTAGTCTAACTCAGATGTTTTCTCCCTTTTTCGGGCTTTTTTTTCCAAGTCAGGTACGATAATATTAAAAAATTAAATTCATACAGTACTGTGGAAAACAGAGATAGTTGAGTTGATGTCAATTCATTCAATATTTTAGGAAAAAAAAAGGAGATGTTTTTGGCCAACTGATTACAAGTTTGTGAGCGCAATTCCCTAAATTTGCTGCCAGATTATTTTTGTCTTTATTTATTTATTTTCTAAAAATTATTATTTATTAAAAATTTGCAGGTTCTATGGTTTGGTTTGTTTGAGTTGAGTTATCAATTGGAAAATTATATATTTATAGAGCTTTAAATTCTTAAGCATTTTATATTTGGTAATAAAAATGTAAATTAAAATTGAAAAAGTTTTTATTTATAATTGAAGTGTTTTCTTACAAATATTTTTTAGTAAATTGAAAATAAAAAATAAAAGTAAAAATTAAACCAGTGATGTTCACAGGGCTTTGGATTGACGGTGAATGGGTGTACTGTTAAGGCACTCTTTGCGATAGGTTTACTGGTTCAAATCCCCATGGGTGCTTATATATATATATATATATATATATATATATATATATATATATATATATATATATATATATATTAAACGAGCGATAATGTAATATAAAGTTTAGAGGTGTTAGAAGACTCCACTTCAATTGGTTCTTTACCATGTTTGTGGGATTTTCATGGGTTAAGTGGGAGGTGCAAGTGGTCTTAGATTCCCTACCAATGCTGATTGAGAAACTTCATATAAAGTTGGAACTCGTCCAACACTAACAAGTTTCCTCCTTGGCTTTGTTCATGTCTAACAACACCCATGCCCATAAAGTCTTCATGTACCAATGAAGGTCAACTGTGTGCATGTCGGTTATCCCTCCCCTTGGTGTGACCCATATCCAATATCCAGGAGGATACCTTTGCTTTGATGTCTGTGTCTAACAAGCATCCACACTTGCTTATGTGTCCCATTATGCTTTATCAAGTTCCCCCTATATGCACTACAAATTTTGGTGTCAATGGTGGCTTGTAGAGGATTTTTTTGTTGAAAAGCACGAGCTTTGCCTCAATTCTCATAATACATCACCCCTTGATGACAATGTGTCGGTTGTTATTGCATCCCAGTAACTATGTATCCTGATAATGTTGAAGCCCTATGTGCGACTAGAAGTAAGCTTGAGACTCCGGGAGTGAGACTAAGACTAGAGGCCAAAATTAGTTTGGGTTGCCTAGGCTAAGCAACAAAAAAACCCAATCGATATTGTAAAAGTTTGGGGCAAGGGATGTCAAGGGCTGAAGCCTAAGACTTAATGGCCAACTTGCTTGAAGACTAGGGAAAAAAACAACAAAGAACCATCGTGAAGAAGTTTTGTGCACTCCAAGAACCCAAAGACATCACTCTACATAAAAAAATGGAACGTGTAGAATCCTTAAAGTAAATGAGTGTTGCTTCGTCCTTATCACCCATAGAGTTTTGTTGACATAATTCCTCAATGCATAACAAATGCAAGTGTCATTACTCAACTGCTTAAATCCACCATAACCATATCCATAGAGGTTGGAAAGGGGGTGCCCATAGAGCTCAAGTCAAAGGCCATCACCCATTAAAATTGCAATCCTTGCCATATTTTTGCTTGTCATTTCATAGTGTCTCAAAGGCATCCAAGGCAGTGCAACAACTTTGGTCCTTTTAAAGCTCATGGACAATCATCCCTTGCATTCATGTCCCACATCATCCTTTAGGAAGGGCATCATGACATGTCATCACCTATACACATTCGGTGGGATGTCTCCCATGTGCCCTCCCATCTAGCTTGTCTTGCCTCACCCCACCTGAGAATAAATTATTATGTCTTTTCTAAAAAATATTCTTGCTTAAAAATTGGCTAAAAATTTAAAATATTATTTGCAATTGTAAAAATTAACTATTTAGCTATGTCATTGGACACGTCACCCCCCACATGTCATTAATCTGTCGTGTCCGACATGGTTCGTGCATGACACATGCCCGAAATGAGTTTGAATCATGTTTGAGATGAGGGACATGAGTCAAACTTGTGTCGGGCACAAACTGAATTCGTGTCCTGATTTTTGGAGAGATGTCCGAGAAAAATGTCACCCATGAACTAGGTAAATTCTGGATATGGGTTGCATTTGATCATTTTGCTTTGTTGTTTAGGTGATGTAGGAATGTGTCAACGGCCAACAAAGGAGATAAATGACTTTTGGAGCTAATTCAAGGTACAAGTATGTTAAAAATGCAACAAGAAAGTCTCAATTTTGATTTTTCCTTAATCAAATTGAGGAAATTTGAAATTCCACATCAGCAGACAACTTGGAGGAGTTAATGGAGGTGGTATGGCTCTTGTAACTTAGTTAGGAACACTTAATTCCAGTTAATGAGTTGAAGTTCAACTTTCTTGTGTTGATTCCTAAAAAATAAGAGTTAAGCTCAGTTAATTCGAGTTAGGGGCATGAAGTTCAGTTGCATGTAGTGATTCATACATTTTAGGATCCTAGGGTGAGTTAATTTCAATCGTAATCAATTAAATTAGTTCTAACTATTAATAGAACTACTTGGTGGTTAGTTAAGTAGTGGGACTTCATTTTAACTCAGAGCTCATCTAGTTAACTGATCAATCAGCTAATGCTTAGCTCATGAGTGCAAATAATACGATTTGCCGAGTTGTGGTGGAGTTTCCAAGGCAGTTAACCAACAGTTGTAAACTAATTGGTTAGGTGATCAACCTTGAGGAATTGCACAAGAAAATAGGAGCTCAAACAAAGGAAGAAATTGACGAAGTTTGGGTCAGACCTTCTTAGTGAGCATAGAGATAGGTTATGCACTTGCAGGTCATGCTCAGTTGAGAAAAGAAATTGTAATACATCTTTATTCATCAGATTAATGCAAGCATACATTGGGGTTTTTGCAGTTTGCTTTCCCCAAGAAAATACTATTTGCATGTCTAAGATTTTTGTTCTAAATTGTGAATTACTTTCTGCAGAGTAGTATAGTAGGTTTGTGTCTTATGATTTTGATTAAAAATTCACGAGCAGTTGCAAATCTACATCATAATTTCTACAAGGGAATTGAATTTTCCTTCCATTTCTTTTTTCTAATTTTGCTATAATGGTCTACCTATCCATTTTGTTTGTGATCCAGGTGGATGTTGGTGGCCACCCACCTATCCCACTTGGACCCCCACAATTGTCTCTTTCAGCATTTTCAGTTTCCTTAATTATAGCACGACTTACTATTTTTAGCAGTTTTTCGGGTCCTGAACTTCCGGAGCCGTTTTGAGGCCCTAAACGACGTTTTTTGGGGAATCCGGGGGCAACACAAGTCAGTGTTGCCCATTCCAACAATGGTAGTTCTCGGATAGATCTTTCTAACGAGCTATCATACGCGTCAAACGGAGATCGTATGCCAAAGTTACGACCCCGGGAAATTGATGTACCAATTTACCCAAAACGGGGCCCACAATTTGGCGTTTCATCTTCTAAGGGTCAGGTTTTGGAATGTGAAGGGTTTTCCATTGTTTCTCAATAATAAATAGGCCTTCGAGCCTCATTGTAACACAAGTTCGGAACAGTTCAGAGACATGTAGCCGGACATCTCTTCTCAGAGATAAGCTACCATCGTCCTAGCTGGTTTATTTCCAATTCTGGTTGTAAGCATATTTCGGTATTTTCCATTAATGAAATAAAGTGTTATTTCCGCTGCATCTCTTTATTTATATGGTTATCGCATCTTTGTATTTATGGTTATCTCTGTAATCTATTGCGTTCCTATTTAAATCCGGATCAGTGGTATCAGAGCGGTCTGCTTTTTCTCGTTTTTTCTTTGCATGTCCCCGACGAGGTCAGGATATAAGGAGTTAGGGCTTGAACTGGTCAAACCTTTGCAAGACCAGCCTCGAAAATCCCGATGGCCTCCAATGGCGGATGAGAAGAAAGACGAGGGAGCAGGAGATCCTATCAAAATCTTGCTCGAAGAAGCCCTCGAGCGGCAACGGAACGCGATGATGGACAGCTTTGTGCAGATTCTTCAGCGGCTACCTAGAGGTGACGCATCGGCTTCCAGCAATGACTCTGGAAACGCCACGCCCTTTAAGGTACAAGTTAATTTTGAAATCCCCATCTTCGAGGGTAAAATAGACGCAGATGCCGTAGATAAATGGTTAAATCTGCTAGATGGGTATTTCTCTGTTCATGAATTTTCAAGTCGGGAAAAGATTGTTTTCGCTCTTCTCAAAGCAGCCCCCCACGTCAAGGACTGGTGGGAAACCTACTGCGAGCAGAAGGATGAAAGTACAGGCTCATTATTTTCAGCTGCACCCACTTGGAATGACTTCGGGATGCCATCAAGGAGCAGTACTACCCTGTCAAAAGCTATGAGGACAAATACATCAAATGGACCACACTGCGGCAGGGACGAGACCAAGATGTTCCAGAGTTCACAAACATTTTTCATACCCTTCGCACACAGTTGGGTATCAAAGATTCTGAGCGGCATCTAGTGCTCAAATACCGCAGCTGCCTACACAGATACATCCAGGAAGAGATGGAGTTCTTGGACATCTCCTCACTCGGCACAGCATACCGATATGCTGTCAAAATCGAGCAAAAGTTCAAACAGAAGAAGAGAGACTTTGGATCTACAAATCCAAAGCCCAAAGGACAAAGCCAAGGCGGGGTGACCCAAGACTACCTGTCGAAGCCACAAGAAAAGAACAACACCACAAAGCCAAAGAAGGACACAGGAAAGTGGTGTGAGTTCCACAAGAGTCCCACTCATAACACAAGTGAGTGTCGGACCAAGCAGTCATTGGTGGCTAACTTGAAGGCTTCCGAATCAGATACGTGTTCCGACCCTGGGCCAGAACCCGACAAGGGGAATGGCAAAGGGAGCAGATCATTGATGCGGATCCCAGCGCCACTGTTGCCACTGCCAAGATCCAGACGAATGAGCCTGAAGAGCCAGAGGAGGGGGAACGTCTTTTCCACTCACAGATGTGGGTGAAGGGTTCGCCGCTACAATTCATTGTCGACAGTGGCAGCCAAAAGAACATGATTTCAGCAGAGGTCATGAAGCAGTTGGGCCTACCGACTAC
This sequence comes from Pinus taeda, assembly GCA_000404065.3. Lineage (NCBI taxonomy): Eukaryota > Viridiplantae > Streptophyta > Pinopsida > Pinales > Pinaceae > Pinus > Pinus taeda. The sequence continues at coordinate 103,420 of APFE031294375.1, forward strand.
ACCACACCCACAGCCATACAATATCGGGTGGCTTCATGAAGGACGAGATCTCAAAGTTCGCCAACAGTGCCGCCTTCCCTACAGCATCAAACCATTCACCGACAAGGTATTGTGTGATGTTACACCTCTGGATGTTTGTGATGTATTATTAGGCCAACCATACTTGTGGAGGCGACATGCTGTGTATGAGTCAAGGCCTCACGCTATTTATTTCTTTGAATAATTCATTATACAGGATACCAGAGGTAGCCCCACCTATCGCCACATCTTTGATCACTGCTAAGAAAGGCAGCAAGCTCATATCACAGACCAGGAAATTCATCTGTATGGTGCACTCCCAAAGTAAAGGGAAGATCTTTGCTACATCCATGACCCCCACGCAGGGTTCCTCTAAGCAGCAGTAGCAGCAAAGGAATACGGTCATGACAGAACATAGGAACAGCTTCTCCTCACCCACAGGGGTACCACACAAGCTGCAGGTGGGCAACAAAGTCTGGTTGCATCTGCAAAAAGAACACCTTCCAAGAACCCATCAGAAGCTCAGACCACTCCGACAAGGTCCTTACAGCAGTACTAAGGCTATGGGGAATAATGCTTTGAAGCACATCATTCCTCCATTCCTTCACCTGCACCAAGTGTTCAATGTGGACCATCGTCGACCATGCTTCCCACCATTACTGGACACATCAGAGATTGCAGGACAAGTTTAGCAGATGAAGGAACTCAACGCAATGGGGAACATTGCTTCCTAAGGGGGGAGGAATGATCCAAGTGGATATTGGTGGCCACCCACCAAGCCCATCTGGACCCCCACAATTGTCTCTTTCAGCATTTCAGTTTCCTTAATTATAGCACAACTTACTATTTTTAGCAGTTTTTCGGGTCCTGAACTTCCGGAGCCATTTTGAGGCCCTAAACGACGTTTTTGGGCAATCCAGGGGCAACATGGGCCCATGGACCGATGTTGCCTTCCCAAAATGGTAGTTCTCGGATAGATCTTTCTAACGAGCTATCATACGCGTCAAACGGAGATCGTATGCCAAAGTTACGACCCCGGGAAATTGATGTACCAATTTACCCAAAACGGGGCCCACAATTTGGCGTTTCATCTTCTAAGGGTCGGTTTTGGAATGTAAGGGTTTTCCATTGTTTCTCAATAATAAATAGGCCTTCGAGCCTCATTGTAATACAAGTTGGGAACAGTTCAGAGACATGTAGCCACAAATCTCTTCTCAGAGATAAGCTATCATCGTCCTAGCTGGTTCATTTCCAATTCTGGTTATAAGCATATTTCGGTATTTTCCATTAATGAAATGAAGTGTTATTTCCGTTGCATCTCTTTATTTATGGTTATCGCATCTCTATATTTATGGTTATCTCTGTAATCTATTGCGTTCCTATTTAAATCCGGATCATCATGGCTTTTGAAAGTTTGGGAAATAAATGAAGCAACGGAGGTCCTATTTAAAATGATGATTGCAATTTTATGCCTAATTTTAGTGTTTACTCATGGTTAATTGATGACTATTGTTTCCAACACAATGAAGAGGAACCTCTGAAGCTTCTTGATGGTTTTTTCAAAAGAGGTTTATCTGAAGATGTTTTTTATATAGTAACACTATTTGAGGTTAGGAAACCTAAGCAGGGACAAAAACACAATCAATAAAATGTTTGGAGGGGTCTTGTTGGTGATGCCCTTTTTTACACTACTCTTATTTATGCATACTTGGAAGAAAGTTTATGCATACTTGGGAGAAGGTGAGAGAAATAAAGCTTCAGAACTTGTGAAGAAATGGCCTAAAAAAGGATTCTAGTCAATCTTAAAATATATATATATATATGTGTGTGTGTGTGTGTGTGTGTGTGTGTGTGTGTGTGTGTGTGTGTGTGTGTTTTTGATGTATTCTTTAGATATAGATGGCAAACCTGAGGTTTTCCGGAATGGAATGATAGAGAGAGGCTAGGTTGTCAAATGTGCTATCAGAATGTGAGAACTATTGCACAAACTTTCATTTCCAATATGTTATTTTGATATGTAAGTTGTAACATTAAGACCCTATGATAAGTAAAAAGCACTCGTTGTTGCTGATGCAGTGAATAAGAATTAAAAGACACACCACTGGAGAGGCTAATTAAGTGACAGTATTGTGTAGATGGTTTGCATAGCTGTAAGAAAAAGTGCAACAATTGCTCCCGCCAGAGCTATACTTCTCCAGGGTGATGAGAAATTCTCCTTCACAAGCTCGGTAAACCAAACCTTGAATTTGCTTCTGTAGTGATCATCTACATCTCCCTTCAGTTTTGCCAATGCATCTGTCCAGCTCACTGTGACTCCCTTACGTAGACCATTGAAGAGCTTGGCAACCTCTGAATCACTCCCAAGGCAATTTATAACGATGTCACTTTTCCTAAGCATAGCTGCATCTTATTCAGAGTCGATCAACTCATCCATTAGACTCAAGTAACATGTTACATAATTGATTTCAGATGCCTTGCACGCCTCAAAAGCGATCAAATTATGGAAGAGTACCTTTGTTTGATTAGTGATTATTGATGGGTGGAAGATAAATTACGGTTCTTTTACATTCAAAATTGATCTTCTGGATGCCTCCATCACATAGCGCAAATTTGATCCCAAAAATTCCTAATTCTATGGCACAAGGGTTATTGCCATTTGCTGCTTTCTCCACAGCATTGAAGTTGATTTGTATAAGAATGTTGACTCTTCAATTCTGTAGGATATTAACAATCATGAGAAATTTGATATTGAATGAGGAGACACTCCTTTAATGTCTCTGAGTCAACAAAAAGTTTCAATGTTTGTCAAAGTTCCTCCGCATCTTCAATACGACTTTTCCTGTGTAGCTATTGTTTTAAAAGTTATGTTGCTTGGCTATAAAACCTCGTGGGAAAGTTGATCCTGAACGAGGAAACACTCATTGAATGTGTTTGAGTCAACACAAAGTTTCACTATTTTTCAAAGTTCCTCTACAAGCTTCAATACGACCTGTCCTGTGTAGCTATTGTTTTAAAAGTTTTGTTACTTGTTGCTTGGCTATAAGTTCTGTTGCTTGTTTCTTAGCTGTAGAATCCCATTAAAGGAGAGTTTTATATTGAAAGTATATGTGTGCCTCATTTAATTAACTTGGGTGTCATTCTTGATGGGATTTTGTTAAATCTTGGCAATGAATTTTGGATATTTTTTAGAGAATTATGCCCTCTAAGCCATTGAGAACCAGCCAACACTTAATTATTTTTCTCAAGATTTCATTTAGCAATGGTTGGGAACTAAATGCCCTCGGAATTTCAACCTTTATTCTACCATATGAAACTACTTTAGACACCAATAGAAAGAGAATTGCACACCAAAATCTCTAGAACTTCACTCATCAAACATGCAATTACAAATTTATCTCATGGAACAAATATTTGTGGAAGAAGTCATGAAATTAGTACCTTCGTGAGTTCCAAATCCTGCCCAATTTGCACCATTTTCAAATTTCGCTTCCACGGAAATGCAAAAATCTTGCTGCAATCTAACTAGGGCAACACCAATGTCAAAATTTGCTTCCACGGAAATGCAGAAATCTCGCAATCTAGCTAGGACGTCACCAATGTCAAATTTCGCTTCCAGGGAAATGAAGTGAATGGTGAAATCTAGCTCCAGTCTACCTAGGGCTGGTTTCTCACCACCAAAACTAATTTTTCCAATGGGGTTTTTGGACACAATAGCCTCATAGGATTCCAAACCCTCTAAGAGTTTTCTTCTTCAAAAATACAAATGACCAAAATGAGGAGAATGCTCATCTTCCCTTTTTACAATTTCATTTTCATTTCTGACTTTTTATTTTATTAAATTATTATTTTTTTCAATTTCCTTCCTATTTAATAAAAAA